>VWZP01004477.1:605166-610166 GCA_013396995.1 Dicaeum eximium
ATAGAGATAGAGATAGAGATAGAGATAGAGATAGAGATAGAGATGATAGAGAGATAGATATAAGACACTGGTCATTCAGTGACATTTCACTCTAACCTGCCCGAGCTGTTCTATTAACAAGAACCTCAGTTACCCTCATCTTCAGGGCCACATCATAAACGTCCTTCCCTCCTCTTTCTGCATGAAGTGTATTTCTTGGTATCTGAAAATGAAGTATAACCAATACTGCAATGCACACTTTGTCTTCTCTCAATGAAATGTGAAATGCATGCTACATTTGCTTATTTCACTTAAATAATTAGATGAAAATTATTTACAGTACCAGAATTGCATTGGTAACAGCAGGTGGAAATAGCACATGAGACTGCAAAGCAAGTTTCTCCCGCTTTCCTTTGGAACTAGTCTTTATCATTGGATTATGTGATGGCCGCCCTATCATTTCATACTGCAGGATACAAACACAGAACCATTATTTTTAAAATGTCAAACAATATTCAGAAGTATTGTTTGGATTTTCTTTTTTTTTTATGAGATACTGATAATTATCATGTGGAAACAAAATACAACAAATATGCTAGCAATGCCTAAATTTCTAGCCATTGCAATTTGACTTTATAATTTAAAATGTAATTCCAGCTAAGAATTATATTTGGCAAAAATAGGAAAACTAAAAATGATATTTGGTTTCTCTTCCTTTGTTTTTAAACGTTACAGTTTTTAAGCGTAAGCAGTAACTCAATATAAAGGAAGAGTTATGAATGTTCTCTACTGAATCCACTGTTCCCCCTTTCTGCTCTTTTCCTTAGTATTTTATTGCTGAGCATGAGACCATATAGTCTGGAATATCTCTTTGGTCAGTTGGGGTCTGCTCTGTTGGCTACATCTTCTCCCAACTTTTTGTATCCCCAATTTCCTCACTTTGGGTCAACGTTGAGGAGAGATAAGGCCTTGATTATGTGCAAGCTTTGTTCAGTGTAAAGTTCAGTTCAGCAACTGCCAAAACATTTGTGTAAAATTCATAGCAGAGCACCATCCTGTCTGCTATGAAGAAAGTCTATTCCTGACAGACTCTGTATATCCAATAATATTCTCTTCCATGTGCCAGCTGCAAAGATATACTCGGATTTCTCTGCTAGTGCAATAATGGAAAGGGAAGAAAGGTACAACATCTGTAAGATGAATTTCTGAGATGACAGTAGTTTAGTTGTCCAGTATAACAAAGGAAGCCTTGGAGGAAGTTTACTGGAATCAATTGTAACATGATGAAGCCGTGGGTGCTTAGAGCCAAATGGATACTAGGATCCCAAATGCTGCCAGGTTAGGGAAAGGGATAAGTCATTGTACATCATATTAGCTAATATGGAACAGAAGAGAAAATATTGTGCTTCATTGAAGCATTCTGCTCAAAAGACCATTCTGAGTGTCCTGGTGCTGCAAGCAGCATTAGCTCTTCCTTCCCGCTGTTAATGCAGGAATTTCTTCATGAGAGTCACCTCTAGAAAGCAAATCAGATCTGATGTGGACTGAGTCATCTTTCTGGAGGTTACTTTTCCAATTTCCATTTGTCCTTTGGACAATATAAACAGTCTAATCTAGCTCTTTTCCTGAGTTAGGCTCCTAATTAGGTGGGCACACATGTCCACAACTGCTAGATCCTTTTGTCATTGAGAATTGGATGAAGAACACTGAGAATAAGAAAAGTCTTCTGACAAGCTGAATTCATGTATGAACAAGGAATCAATTGTACTGCAGAGGTGTACTTCTAAGGCACACCACCTCTTGGGATGAAAGAACCTACACACTATTTCTTGCTGAAGGCTGTGCCTAGAGGCACAATCAAATCTTCAGGGACTGAACATAATCTAAATTACAACAATCATACTGCGGCCTGATTCCCAAGACCTTTACACCAGCTTTACACCTTTCAATGGATTACATTATGAAAAATCATCAGTCTTTTAGATAAAAATATTTTATTTGGGTAACAGCAAAGATATGTTACTTTTTGCCACTGCAGAATTATTGGTTGAGTGATAATAGATCCATGACATTTCTTTAATAAATATTTTTAAGTCTAGAATACTGTAAAACATGCAAGAAAACCTTCATTCTACTTCCAGGTGAGCTAAGGTGAGAAACACAGGATTTCTAGGAATATACACATCCATTACCCTGTAGCGAATAATATGGAGTACTGAAATAATTGAGAATATGTATGCCAAAATAATACAGGCAGATAATATAAATTTTTTCAGGGATCTTAAATAATAGAAGGGTGGGATGAAGTACCACTTCCTATGTGACTTTTAGAGTTTGTACACAGACTAACAGAGCTGTACATGTTTGAACAAATGTGGGACCACCCTGAAGGCATACTATGGTATTCTATTCCTGATACAGAATAAGCTTCTCCTGTAGGCAGCCATAAAAAGCTGAGCATTCTTACTTTTCACAGCTTAAATTGCACATGTATCTCTTGCTATGTTTCTTTCTCTTCCAAATGCAAAGCACTTCCTTTGCTTTAGGAGAACAATATAAGGAGTAAAAGAACGCAGTGATCTCCTGCACCAAAGAATAACCATGCTGTTTGGAAAACTAGTAATAGCTGGAGAAGATGGAAGACAACAAACAGGAAAACAATTTATTGCAAAAGTTGCAGTCTTTCAATTTCTTCCTCTCATGTTGGAATTAGAAAACATCCATTCTTTAAAAGTGTCTATCAAAAGTTATTACAATAGAATCCCAATTATAAGGACTGGAATAGTCTGTACAGAAAAGTGAGGAAGGCCCAAGATCATCAGCTGTTTAAAATCAGATTGATCTGATTGATTGATCAACCAATTAGATTAATCAGAATACTCAGTACATGAAAATCACACTTTCTATTTGGTCTGTATAGTCTAAATGTTTTCTCCCATAGATGAAGGAGTGTCAAATTCCTTCAGTGTTAATCTTAAATGAAACTAATTTCTTTTCATTATAAGGGTTGATAAAAAGTAATAAACTAGATGTAGCACTGGGTTTTTTTGGAAGAGATTATTTTATTTTATTTTGCATTCTGCAAATAATTACTTCACACCATGATTTTGTAAATTTTAGTATACTTGCTACTTGTTTACTCTCATTATTTGGCTCTTTTTTCTGGTCATATTCGATTCTGGACTGAAATTATTGGAGAGATTTTAATTTACCTGCACTGAACCTTGAAGCTGGAGTCACAATGAGCTTTGTATTTTATTAAGAACCTGAACTTTTAAAAAATTCTGAACATTGGATCCTTTTTTGGGAGTGTTACTACCTTACAAAAAAATAAGTAAACAAGAGACAACAGAAGAATAAAGCCATGTTTTTTACAGAGGACATGTTTTCATTCAGAAATTCTGAACTCAATAGAGTAGTGAATGAAGAGTATCTTTTTCTGAATTTTTATCTGACTTTAAATGTGCAGTAACTTTGACTCTCTTAGTGGCCCCTTAGTCTCCTTCCTTGAAGGTCCTATCCTATTCCCTCAAATGGACATGAAATGCTAAATTTGCACTTCACAATTTGTACAAAATATGATAAATATTAACGAATCACTTGATCACCATTCTCACATAAGATTAACAAATGAAGAGAACTTACTCAAAAAGACCTCTCCAGCAGGAGAAGTTCGAGCTGCTTGCACTGTGTGGATTTTAAAATTAAATGTTTTAAAAAGTGAAGCACTGGAACAGTTTCAAACAGGTTACAGGGTATTCCCCATCATGGGTGTTCTTTGAAACAGAGGTGTGTATTTGGGGAAGGGAGAGGGGTGGGTGTGTGTGTGTGTGGGGGGGGTGTTGTTTTGTTTTTCAAAAGACAAAGGCTCAACAACAGCCTTATAAATTTGAGACAGCAATCACCTGTGGAAATCCATTATCTGAATTAGGCAGAAGGCTAATCTAGTGGCCAGGAGAAGCTGAAGTTCTTTGACAAAGCAATTATTTACATCCAAAAGTTGTCACTAACTTTCTACTCTACCACACTTCAGTAAAGAAAGTTTCCTGAAAGCCAGAAGATATACATTTTATGAAGAATTATTTAGATCAGATACTTTTAGCTCACAACAAAGCATCATCTTTGCCTAAAAGTGCATGGTGTGTAAAAATGCTTATTCTAACACTCCTATCTTGATTATATGAATGATTATTATCTTCTGTTATCCATTAAATACTGAAAATCATCGTTTCTTTTGCAAAGCACGGTACAACTCTATTTAAATTATAAGTATACTCAGTCATGTTGAGGAAAAGCTCAAAACATAATATTTAGTAAGGCAATGTAATATACTTTAAAAACCAAATTATTGTTTCAAATATAAGGCATTCATTTAAATTGCTGTATTATTGTTTTTCACTCAAATAGCATATTACCAATGGTTTAGCTGTCACCCTATATTTGCTGCTAGACAAATCAGGAACTGACTACAGCACATTTCCAAGGCAAGGGATCTTATTCAGTAGTAATGTTGCTTCACCACAAATCCCCTGAGAATGGGGCAGGATGCTTTGGGGCACATCCCCAAAAAGCACACTCAAGAGCCTGGGAGGTAATCAGAATCTTCAGTGATGTGATGCTCCTCACATGGTAGGGGAGCTAAAATTAAAGGTTAAATAACCAGGGTCATCACAAACTATTTAAGTGAAGAAAATATGGAGATACTATTTCAATAAACATTGCAGAGTATGCATTGTTTTTGTTTTTTTTTCCCAGCAATTTCACATTTCTATGAAAAATATGTATGCTCCAGAGTTTGAAAGGAAGGCTTGCAAATGCCATTGATGAAAGTACTGAGTTTAAGTTATGTATTGTTGTGTGTTTACAATGGAAAATATTAAAGGAATCACAGAGATACAATAAAAAGAAAAACATTACAAATGTCTTTTTTCATACTTTGAACAGGAATAATTTCCAAACAGATCATGTCAGTGATCAAATGAAAACCACCAATGCAATATTAAGTTTTAACTTGTACATCA
>VWZP01004477.1:615166-725166 GCA_013396995.1 Dicaeum eximium
GTAAGAGTTGGTAGAAATGTTTTATTTCCTGATTCTCCTAATAACATCCTCTGAAATTTTGACCTTCTCTAGTAGTAAGAAGAAAATATCTTATTATTCCTCATGCATAAGAATGATCAAATACCTTGATATGCATTTGCATAGACTTGAACTGAAGGATATTATGCTCAGCATTACATCCAAGATCATTCAGGTGCTGCTAGTGTTGTCAGCTGGGTATTTCCCCATGGGGTCCATTAGGGCCATGAGCAAGACAGCCAGGGAGCACCAGAACAGCCCCAGCCACAGGCACTGGACACCTCAGTGGGGATGGGAATGAGCCAAGGCTGAGATGGGGTGGGAGTCCTGTGTAGGGCCAACTCAGAGGGTTCCATGCCAGGAAGGGGAGGGATGTGGGGAGTGAGACCAGCCCTGCTGTGGGATTGCTGGGGCAGACAGCCCTGGAAGGCTGAAGTAGGGACCTGGGATATGAGCAGCAGGTGGGGAACACTGGAGGGGCTGGGCAGGGACAGCCAGGGCTGGTAGTACCCTCAGGGCTCTAATGATTATTCTGATCACTTCTGGAATCAGTACCTAGTTTTCCCAAGCTCCTGATGTAGTGGGGATATTACCTAGTTTTAGTACAATGATTTAACTTTCTATTTGAAACTTCCTAATTCTGTTGTAGCTGTGTGAATTCTGAGCAGGTGATGTACACAGAAAGCAGTCTCTTCAGGACTATTTCTTCTTAGTTAAATCTTTTCTTGTTTACTTGTACTTTTACATGTTATTAGTGTTACTATTGTTATCACTTCAATTTTGTTGTTCCTGCCAGCTTAATTACTTTCACAGGCATTGCAAGTTCCAGTGCACTAACGACTGTCCATTAAAAGTGCTTTTACTGCCTCTGTGTACTTGCAGTAAAAACAAAGACACAGCATGGATACAGAAGGAGAAACACTTGGAAACACAAGCCAACATTTCCTAAGCATCTCAGTCATCCACTGGACTACACAATTCCAAGCTTTTGACAGAAATTACAGAGAAGAAAAATGTCCAGCAGAAATTTGTGAGAGAACCATAAATAGACTTTACAGGTAAAGCAGACTTTATAGCAATTTCCTTCCAGGTGTGAGAGATGGATGGGAGAAAATAAAGAAGCATTTGTACAAAAAATTTTCAAAAGGGATCAGTAGACAATGGGTTGCTCAGAGGAAGGAGTAGACTTTCTGTTTTAACTGTACTGGCTTAGGTTCACATCTGAGGAGACAAGTTTGGAGCAAAGGCATTGGATTTGTCTAATTAAATTTGGGCATCAATGGGCATAGCCACTCTACAAGATAGATGCTTTCTACCAGTGAGAAAATCACTGCATACCTTCTTAACACAGAAGAGTCCTGCCCTTGAAGAGTCTGTTTTTCCCCCACTAATTTAGTTGTATATATCACATGCTGCAGATATCAAAAATTTGTTCAAAGGAACCCTATACAAAAAAAAAGCCTGTAACGAAACAGAGAAATTTTGATTATATTTAGACTTCCAAGTAGGTTTCTAGTTGATTTTTCAGGATCATGGAACTGGGGAACAAAAAGGAGGCAAAGCCACCCTCAGAGCCCTAAAAGAAATTTTAGGTGAAATGAGGGGTTCCTCAGGGGTACAGCTACAGTATTAATTGGGGCAGGCATTTCTTCAAGTCTGAGAGGACTTCACAATATCTGTTAGTACCTGCAACTCACTCAGCAGTAATAATTTGGGGCAAAAGCCTCATGACTATTCCTTGAATATTCCTAGTTAGATCTTTTGAACAATTCACTCAGAAAGAAAAAAAAAGAACAAACAAACACAAACAACCCACAAAACACCAGACTTCAACAACTCAAGGAAGAAGAACCAGGATGAATTTAAGCTTTGATCTTCCAAAAACTAATTGCATGAGAGGGGAGAAAACTAAAAGCATGAAAGGAGGAAATGTGACTATTTCCACTGAAGTCAGTAGTAGGAATTATGCATACAAGTTAAAAAAAGACCATAAATGTCAATCACCAGGTTATGTATGTCTTCATCGATCTGGGCACATCCCTTGAGGTTTTGTCCTTAAAAATTCATAGGTCTGGGGCCCTAGATCATAAATTTTATCTAGTAATCATAACTTTTTAAATCATGTTTATATGATTTGCAACATTGGAACACCTGGTACATGAAATTTAACAAAAACTAAAAATACAAACATTGTTTATTCATTTAAATTCTTTTGGGGAAAAGTGCTTCATATTTCTTTGAAAAAAATGTAAATTGACAGTATTTTGGAACAAGTGTTCTTCACTGCTCAAAAGAACTATGCTCACCCTTCTTTAGAGTATATCTACTACTATCAAAGAAAGTTTCAGTTTCAGCTTTAAAAATCCTGTCTGTACCAAAGTCCTATTAACTCATGAAGCATTAGACTTCTTGGTCCATAACCTGTGGATTCAATTTATGTCACCACTTAGCCCATCTAGTAGGATTTGGTTTCTTTTTTCTGGTTCACGCAAAGTGTGCCAGTCCAGGAGTTTGTTTAACAGGTCTTGTGCTGTCTAATGGGCTAAGAGAATGATCATCATTGTTAAGTGCACAGGAGAGTGAGCTGCATGATACACACTGTTAGTCTGATACACTCTCTGATGACAGTTTATGGTTCACCAGCTTGGTTAAACAGCACATCAGCAGCAGGGATGGGTCATCAATCTCATCCCCTATAGAATTGCTCCCAAAAGTGTCATAATTGAGAAATAAATCCAGGAAATGCAATCAGAAGGAACCATCCTTAAACTTGTGTTTAAGTTCAGAACTAAAAGGAAAGGAGGTGGGGCATTGTAATTGCTTTTGTTTGTTCTATTTATGTGTGCCGCTTATGGAAAAGCAGTATTTAAGTTCATACTGTACTGTTTTCATGTGAGGCATGATACAGGTACATTATATAAAGTTACTAGACATTTCCAAATGCTTACAACTACAGCTTCTTTTCTTTTCATCCTCAGTGAATTATGGACTTCACTTTTTGCTCACAGGCACAGGATACAGTTGTGCAATTGTTCAGTGTGTTGAAAATTTCATTACCCTACATAAGAGACACGACAGTCTAGCTAGAGAAACAATGTAAACCAGGGTGACAAAACCTGGGCTAGAGTGAGGCCAGATGTGAATAGAGGCTGGGAGAGGGGTGACTGGAGTGCAGCCTGCAGATAGGGATCTAGGGGTGCTGGCTGATGGCAAGATCACCAGGAGCCAGCAGGGTGCCCTGGCAGCCAGCAGGGAAAAGGCATCACGGGGTGCAGCAAACACAGCATAATCAGCCAGTCAAAAGGGGATTGTCCTGCTCTATTTGGCGTTTGTGCAGTCTCACCTGCAGTCCTGTGTGCAGTTCTGGGCCTCACAATTTAAGGATGGAAGGCATTCAAGTGCATCCAGAGGGGGGACAACAGAAGTGGTGAAAGGGCTGGAAGGAATGTCCTGGGAGGAGCAGCTGAGGACTTTGGGCTTGTCTATATTGGAGAAAAGGAAGCTGAGGTGCAATTACGTTGCTTTCCACAGCTTTCTGAGGAGAGGAAGTGGAGAGGGAAGTGCTGAAGTCTTCTACCTGGCAACCAGCAATAGGACATGGAAATATTCTAAAGCTTCATCAGGAAAGGATCAGACTAGATAGGAGGAAAAATTTCTTTACAGAGAGAATAGTCAAAAATCAACACACTTCCTAGAGATGTGGTTTATGCTCCAACCTGTCAGACTTTAAAAGATATTTGGATAATGACCTTAATAATATGTTTTAAATTTTTATGATCTCTGAAGTGGTCAAGCAGTTGGATTAGATGATCACAGATTCCTTCCACCTGAAGTATTCCTTTCCTTTCCTGAACTGAACTGAACTTTCCTGAACTTTTCCTGAACTTTCCTGAACTTTCCTTTCCTGAACTTTCCTGAACTTTCCTTTCCTGAACTTTCCTTTCCCTTTCCCTTTCCTGAACTTCCCTGAACTTTCCTTCCCAACTTCCAATTTTCAGTTCAGATTACCAAAATGGTAGTCCATTTTCTTCACATAATCCACCCCAAATGATATAATCTGATAATTATTTCTTCATGTGCACATTAGTTAAACTGGAATATTAGAAGAGTCAGGAAAAAAAAATTCTCTGAACTTCTTTCAATTGGGACAAGAAACCCCAAACCCAAACCAAACAAGTTTTGACAATTATTATTGAGAATGAATATATTCTGCCCAAACTTTATCCTGGCACACTCAGAACCACTATTAGCAGTCATTAAAGCTAAGAACTTTTAATGGTATTTTAATACATCATTCCTCAATATTATATCCTGCTTACCTGTTCTGATCATGTTCAGAAAGATGTTTAAATCATTTTCTCCTTGAAATTAAGGGGAATTATGCTATGAAGTATTTTGCTAGTCTCTTTTTAGTTTTAGTTTTGGTGGGATTTTTGTAATTTTTAAATTTTCTCTTTATTTCTTTCAATTTCAGCTACACTTTAAACATCCAGACAGTCAAAAGTCATTCAGTTTTGCCATATCACATGGAGGTCTATCTTGTCACTCAGTGTTGGACATTACATAGTATGAAATATGTCATTTAGCCCCCTTTTAGCACTGTTTAAATTAGAAGGTCTTCCCATACTCCTAGTGAGCACCAGTCACCAAGTCCTTTTAAGCTTTCCAACACATTAAAAGGATATTTACAGTCCACACAGAGGCACATCATGGGGGCCTTGGTGGAGCATCCATGCAGAAAGAAGCTCAGAGAAAAGACAGGATATTAGCATACAGCAACAGAACACTGCACATGCCAGAGAGGAACTTTTCTAGCTTTAAAAATGGACTGTCTGGTGGTATTTTGTGCTTTGAACACAACGTGGATAAAACATATTTGCAAGATGTCCCGTCATATCAGACACTCATAGACTGAAAAATAGGCACTTTTGTAAGACAGTGTGTGATTTTGCTGAAACTTCCATGGCCTGCAGAAAGGGATAACTGTAATTTGGAGGAGTATATTTATTGCCTAGCATGAACCTTTCCAAATAATACAGTTATTTTTATATATTTAAGTTATATATATACATGCAGTTATATATATTTATGTATTTTCTAACAGAGTAATTAATACCCAGTAATTTGAAAGAACACTAAGAAAACGAGGTAGCAAGCTTCAAGGAAGTTCAGATTATTTCAGTGTACAAAAAAACAAACAAACAAAGAAACAAAAAAAAGTGTTACAATAAAATCAAGTGTCCAGGATAGAAAACTACTCAGAATATATGTCATTTTACAAGCATATACTTCCTTGATCATTTGGAAACTTGGAGAAATATTGAGTCAGAAGATTCCTAGTTTGAAATACCACATCCAAAAGTTTAGTTTTCACAAAGATCATTTTACATGCTCTGCTTTTTTTCATGTTATTATTTTATGCTCTTTCTACCTGACTCAGAGATGAAAAGCAGCTACCAATGAAACATGCTTTGTGACGAAGAATGGCAAAATATTTTCTATCCCAACAAGTCTAGATTCCTGGCATTAAGCAAAACCTCTCTAAAATATCTACTATGGGAAAATGGTCAACATGCTTCTCATCACATACCAACACTTCTAAGAAGCTCTTGTAGGAAAAAAGATTACAATATATGCCATTGCCTAGTAATTGCAATTGAATGGCAATTTTTAATGGCATTCTGTGATGCAGAGAGCTGTAAATTCAGCAATGTCATGCACAGCAATTGATTCAAACAAGGCTTTTTCGGATTTGACCTGCAGTATTTTTTACCTGTCTTATTTGGAATCATAAACAATTATTGGTAAAGATTTCAGCAAATTCATTGTATATAGGTAGATACATTTATTCACTTTTTTCCAGACTGTCAGCATTCTATTAATATTGTTGCAACACTTCAAGCCATCAAACTTTAGATCTTAGGTCAAGTGGATCAACCTCAGTTTTTATGTTGTCCAAATTTAAAAGATAAGGTAAAAACTGGAACAAAATTATAATGATGTAAATGGAATTGCCTACATCCACAAAATCTGCCAATATTAGAAAATTATTCCACTTGATTTTGAGGCTATTATATTACTTCATAAGAGTACAGTATAAGCTAAATATTATTATGTTCTCCAGTCAAAGGACAGGGATGAAGATTTTGGTTTCGCTTTTGTTTTTGCTTTTACAATTACACCTGAACTTTTTCAATAAGAAGGCAATGATGCAGCTTTGTCAGAATAGCTCTATCCTGTTGCAACAGGGTATATAAATTATAGATGGACACGGGAATTATGTTTCCACACACACCTTGAGAAACCTTTACATTTAATTCTTAGATGTAGTTAGCAATTTCTGTTCAACATCCACCCACTTTGGAGATTTATAGAAAGCCTCTACAGAAAATTATTTTGATTCATTTTTGTGATTAGTCTGTCCATCATATCTTTCATACAACTAAAATTAAAATCCCTAATATCCTATCCTATCCTATAAAGATATGTTGATTTGTTTGGCTTTTATGGTGACAATTTAAGGCACTCAGTTTTAATGAAAATAATCTCTCATCAGTGTTGTTCACAGGAAGGAATGGAGAAAAAGTGCAACAATTTTTTTGACAAGTTTTTGGTTTCCCTAAAGATAACACCTCCTAATTTAAAAGGAACTGTGTTGTTTCTGGACCTAGTCCTCTTCAGAAAAGTGAGAAGATTATGAAGATCACAGCTCAGAACTAAAACCACTTTAGAATAACTCCAGTACGAAATTAGAGAGTAGAATGTAATATTATGATCACAAATATACAAGTGATTTTTAAATGTTCATGAACTGGTGAAAAATGCCTTCCCACTCAGACACAGATGCAACAGAGAGCATTACTGCAAAATTAGCACCAATCTTCACTGGACCATTCAGTGTCACCAAGTATTCATCAGATATGAATTACACTCTGAACAAATTGCCTGAAGGAACAGATACAGGGATTTTCATGTTCTAAACGTGCTTTCCTATTAGTATCAAAATAGTCCATTGGAGGATATCTCAACCCCTGAAGACATGCAATGAACAGAAATGCTACAATACTCAACCATTATTCCAAAGTACAGTCTTTAAAAATGAAAGATAATATACAGTAGGCTTGACTCCCTATTCCCTTAGATTCCATTATAATCACCCTTATGATGAGCCACACCTCATTATAATAACAGCCAAATTGCTTGGGTCCCAAGGGCAGACTAACAGTCAGGGTGGATTGTACTTATACTCAAAATAACCAAGAATAATCAAGATGAGCCGCTCAGCTTGACAATGAATGACCACTTTTGCATAACTAATGCTGTTCTGACAGGAAAAATGCTAGAGATTAAACAAAATAATTAATCTGGCTAATAGTGATTGGATGAATATCAGTGAGTAATGTGTCAGCATATTTACTGCAGTTATAATAACATCTATGTAAAAAAGTTCATTTCTTTAGGTGCCCAAACAGAACTTAAAATCCCATATATTGTCAGTGTAAATCTGTATATTTCTGCACTGAAAGGATATGATACAGTACCATTTTAATTGGGGTCAATAACAAGTATTGCTTATAAATGAAAGGATCAAATCTTGAAGGCTGTTTGTTGACAGTGAACTTGGTGCAGAGTTGTCAGTTTACACCTAGTGAAGATTTTCTCCATGGCATTTTATATCTTCAAAGTAATAGTAATTTTGTTGAAGATGTTTGCAAAGAAACCCAAAACTACGTGAAACCCAGAACATGTGAAACCCTCGTGGTATTGTGTTTCATTAGAAATGCCAAACATAAATGAGGTTCATCAAGAGGTTTGTTAAGGTTCATGAACTTAAGACTGGCTTTGGATTAATATTGTGGGTAACTGATGGTTTTATATTGAAGCCTCACAAAATTTCCTTAGTTCATATGAAAAACTGGAGGAAACTCTTAAGGTTCATCTCAGTTCTCCCTTTGCACTTTGATGGCCAGGCACCCGAGTCACTTTACCTGGAGAAAGATTCCACTGCAGGTAGCTCTGAGAAGTCAGGAATATAAATGCATAATCACTAAAATGAATAAAATAAAATGGCAACTAAAAATCTAGAATGTGAGACATTAAAGATATGTACTATTAAATTGCCACCACATTTTTATGAGGCAACACCTGAAAATTAATTTTCAAAGTGGTTGAGAAAACTTATATTGAACACGATTTCCTTAACTTTTCTTCTTGCTCTAACCTCATGCCTTTATGCAAGGCACAATCTTAATGTAAAAATAATGGTTTTAGACAACAATTTGTATAGCATTTTCTAGGAGTTTTCATTCTATTAATTTCCAGTGAAAAGTACAGAGTTGCAATTTGTGCCTGTAGAATTATTCACTTGTACATTTAAACATGCACATACTTATCTGTAACTCAGAATGGAAAGTGAAATCAGGCAAGTAAGGAAAACTCCACTGCAAACAAAAGGTTAAACACAATCTTTAAAATTAAAAAAATGCATACACATGGCAACCCTACAAAGCATGACAAGGAGTTACATCAATACAAGAACAAATACGCTCTTTATTCTAACTAACTACTTTTATAAAATGTTAGGCATATATGAGCATTGTTATTTATAAATAGTTGAAAAACACCTACCATATTGATTCAGAGCAGTGATAGATTGACATGGTTTGAGTATAGTGTAATTACCATATCCATGAATTGATTTAAAATGTACCAAAGAAAATTAATCCTGGACGTGGGGAATATGAGTCTTGTAAGTAGCCACCTTAATGCCAAAAACATGTTTAGTGATCTGTGTCATAGCTGGCCTACCTGCCTTCTTGTCAGAAGATGTATACTTTGCACAACATGACAGTGTTCCATGGAAAATCTGTTCTGCTTCAAAAATGAATAGGTAGTGACTGAAAACTTTTTTGTTGTTGTTTATTTGTTTGTTTTTTAAGACAATGTTTGAGAGCCTACTGGTTTGAACAGTTTTGAAAGGTCAGGGTTCGTTTTATGAAGAAGGAAAATAATCTAAACATCTAAAAATTGAAAATCATGACTTTCCAAAGGCAGTTTCTACCAGAAAAATAACTAATTTCTTTGGTTTTTTGTAATGCAATAAGGAATGTATAGTAGATACAAAGTAGCTGGAGAAGAATGCTTTCCCAGGAAATTTTAAATGGGATAAAGATCAAGGTATGGGAGAGACTGGATGAATGAAGAGTAAAAGAGAAAGCTAATTAGAGTCAATGTTACAGCCTTCATAGGAGAGAGATCTGGGAAGAGGTGACTATGCACAGGAAGTGCTCTAAGCTGTAGTGTGGTAAGCAGCAGCAGCAGCATGGCCTAAAGACACTTGACAGATAAATTATATGGTTTTTCCCCAATATCCTTTGGGTCCTCTGCACACTCTAGAACATAAAATTACTCCTTGGGTGAAAAACACTGTGGAAGCAACAAGAGTCTTTTAAGTTTTCTTCCTTCCCTCAGAAAGGAAGTATGGCACAGCATGACTTTGCTTCCCAGTATAACTTGGTTCCTTTGGCTCTCAGAGGAAGCAGAATTTAGCTGTAAGTTTGCCGGATCAGGACTTGGAATGGAAGTTGTGGGCATCACCTTCAGTGTCAGCTCAGGGTTTAGACAGGCTTGTGAAAAGGAAAGGGAGGTGGAGACAGATTATTCTTGGCAAGATCAGTTTCACTCATTTTCACCACCAAGCACTTTGTGCTTGGAAACTAAAGTGCATGTGCATGTGTGTGTGTGTGTGTGTGTGTGTGTGAGAGTATTATAGCAGATGGAAAAGACAGAAGTCAAAAGGTAAATCTCACTTCCTACTACACTCTTTTTTTAATCGTCTGCAATCTCACAATGCAATCAGAAGTATTCACACATAGCTACTTTCGCACACACAGAAGACAGAGGGCTGAAGCCTGGGAATAAAGTCTTAAGGGAGATAGTGAAGGGGTAGTAAAACATCCCTTTGTTATCTGATTGCTTCACTTTCTTTAGGGGGGTGCATTAGGGCTAGAAGTTGTAGATAAAACTGATTCTAGAATTCAACCAAAAGCTCTACAGGGAGCTGTAGATGAGTTTTCATATGCAGATCAATGATCTACTTTTCTAGAAACAAACAATAGCAAGAAATTCAGCTAATCTGCAAATAACAGCTTCCATGATTTCTTAAAAGTGAACTGAAAAAGCCCACCTCTACTCAATACTTCTGGTTTTAGGACCTTGAACCAAGATTGCAGCAGAGTGAGGAATTAAAATCCATTTTTTAGAAAAAGAGGTGTGAAGACACAGTGTGATAAATTGGATGGATGAATGGATGAAACCACAGCCCCATGGACAAAAAAAAAATCTTTAATTTTCACATTTTCATTATTTACTGAAATGAAAAACTATTAAGAGAAGATACTAATATATTCATTTGCCTGTACTCAGCTGTACAGGCTATATTTAACATTCGCGTGATTTTAAAGTGACTGTTCCAATTTGACCTTTGCTTTCCCCAGATGTCATCTCACCTTTCATAGTCATTAAAAAAAAATACAAAAGAATTACTGCTTGGATTCTGCTGAAAAATCTTTTAAAAGTTACAAATCACTTACAGAATAGTTCAGTAAAATCTTATTGCAGTATTTTGCTTGAAAAGAAATCCTCCTGAACTCTCACATATCTGGCCAAACAAGCAAGAAAGCTTCCACTTCCAACTTATTTGTAAATGGAACAAATTTGAAGGGCTTGTGGAGAGGCAACAGCACAAATCCACTCTCCCAATGACATAATGCCGTGTTAATGTTAGAATGAATCTCTAAGTTGGGGATAAGAATTTGGAAAGTTTTTCTTATTTATGATATATTCCCCTGGAGGAGCTAGCATTTTATCAGAAGGACAGAAGAACCATTTCCTGTCCCATCAGATGGATTCACTACCAGATCATGAGCATCACGCATGCAGCAAACCACAGTGTTGGAGAAGTCAATGAATGAACATGCAGTTCTCCTACTCCTCATCTTTCTAACTCTCCACCACACTCAGTTATTTTAATGATTGCCTGAAGTGTCCATTCATGTCAGAGCATGTTATTTACTTCCCATTACGGACATGACATTACCTCACTCCATTACAAATTGAGAGAAACATATTGCCTTTGCCTTCCAAAGTTTAAGTATTGCACCATTACCTGTGAATAGAAATGAGTGCTGGCATTAGATGGCAACTACTTACAACAGATGTTCTAAATGTAATGGACAAAGTTTCATTTTTGATAATGTACCAGAGAAAGATAAAATACATCAAAAATACTCTACTGAATGAATTTATCATTCACATTGTCAGCCCATCAAGTTTAGTCATATAATTCACAAGCTGATTATGTGGAAAGTCAATGAATTATATAGCTAAATATTTTCTAGTGGTTTTAAGAATGATAGAGTTAATCAATGTTGTGCCTCAACAGAGTTAATCTCTAAGTGTTCTTACTAATAACTGAACCTTGAGAACTTTATCTTAAATAAACAGCAACAAAATTAAAAGACTATACAGTCAGCACTGATTCAATAAATAAAGCAGTAGCTAAAAGTAGCATCTCATTACTTTTGATAGAAAACACAAATAATATGTTTTAATCCAGTAAAATAGTCTAAGATAATTTGATGGAGAGTGGCACCATTAAAACAGCATCCTGAAGTAGGGAGGAGAGATAGATATCTGGTTTCAAGAGCCTCTAAGCTGCCATATGACTTATAAGTCTAAAAGAGGTCTAACCTACACTCCTTGATACACTGAAACTGTGAGACTGAGCATCTATCATATGCATAGACAGTATGCATAAACTGAAAAAACAATCATTGGATATAAAGGTAGCTTTAAGTCTGTCAGTCTGTTTCTTTCCGAAATGCAAATTTTTTCTTTTGTTGTCATTATTCATTCCTGATAGAAACTCTTCCTATGAAGACAGTTGAGTAGCCTTGTACATGCTTCTATAGCTTCAAATATGAAAGAAATTCAAGAAATAAAAAGTTCATGATTGCTATGAGACTCACTACCACAGTTTAGTCACCTAAGAAAGCATTTTCAGAAAGAAGATGACTAAATTAACTATAAAGCTAAAGAAGAAAAGGATGCATTTCCTAGTCTCGGAGAAAAATCACAGCCACCTATATTTAGAGAATTAAGTTGAGAAAATGAGATTTTCCTACAGAATATTCCAGAAAAACTTCTGCGTAAATACAGGGTATTTTATTAGGAAGACTGATTTACCAGGTGGAAGTTAGATTCTTAAAGTGCATGAACAGGACATCACTTTTCAACGTTATCTCTTACTTCTACATTAGGTTGTTGAAAAATATTCCTTCACTTCTAGCAGGGAAAATGAAAACCCATGGCAAAAATAGTGTATAATTACACATTTATTTGCATTAATTTCTTTTTACATCTCAAAACATTTTTTTAAAAATGCAATTAAGAAAATAAAAAAAATTAAAATCCTTTATAAATTCTCCCAACTACCCCAAACTCTTCAAAGAAACCCCCCCCAAAAAAGCCAGATGGTGTTGCATTCTAACCCCCATGATTGTGCCCTTCAGATTCTGCACAGGTGAGACACACAAACTTATTGATTATCATAAGCAAAATGAGGAAACCAGCAAGGCAGATACAGACGTGGTGGACCCTCTCACTGGCGTCACTAGAGGGCCTAAAAACTAGTTGGAAGGAGACACATGCAAAGGATATGAAATCCTGGGAAAAGGTTGGCGGGACTAGCTAGTGAAACCAAAGTGCTTCCCAGCAGCTCTTACAGCAATTCCCAGGCAAACCTCATCTCCTGCCATAGCTGTTGGCTAAAATGTACCCTTTGGTCGACTAATAAAGACAAATAGGTACCTTCACAAGTGATTCATCTAATCCTAAAAGAGGCACCCAAGGGTTGATAACAAATGATTTATTATTTTGAGGTGTGGATTTTGTCCATTGGTTATAAATAGGTCTATAATATGTAGCTCAAATTTAACTTCTAGCTATCCTAATTTAGGGATAATAAATTTCATAGTTTGCCTCCAGAGCTGATCCATGAAAATTGTACTGAATTGTAATTAAGTTGTAACAAACAATTATACAAACCAGTGAGAGTTCAATAAATTCAAAGCACGACTCTCTGCGTCGCTGGTCAAAACAGCAACAAGCAAAGCCAATAACCTGCTGCCAAGTGAAATTCCAGAGTTTCTTTGATCTGTATCTCAAAATTTTTTTTTGCAAACCTGCAAATACTCAGTATTCAGGTCAGTTTAGATGTTACTGTGACTGGTGTATCAAAATCAACTCTTAATTAAATCCATAGAATGATCAAGCAGAAGTCAAGAAGTAAAAACAAGGAATAAGCAGAAGAACCTCTGAAGACAAAACAAGTACAATGAAATAATTATTCAGAAAGAGTTTCTTCACAATTAACTGTACAAATAAATAATAAGAAAGAATAATAGAATGGAGACTTACAAGCCTAAGTCCTTATGTTTTCAAAAATTAATGCAGGCAAAGCTGCTGGCATGGTTCCAAAAATCTGCAAAATATTTATTATTTAGTTTTGTCCTCCTCTTTATAATGAATTCACAATTAAAGAAGTTGTAATTATAATTCAGACACTGGCAAAATACATTCTGTGGTGTTAACCATTGATAGATTTGTAAACAAAAGCAGCTGGACTGGAATTTCTTCAAGGAAATATTTACATGCCAACAGTTTATCAAACTGAAAGTCTGCAGATAAATCTACACATGGGCATTAAGTTAATGACGATAGCAACGGTGATTCATATTCTTAGTTGTAGCTGCTTTGTACTGCTACAGCTGTAAAAGAATAAAACCTGGAAGGAAAAAGGATAAGGCAGCAGGCTAGGATTTTACTCCCCTGCCTCCTTTCAAGGTTAGAACATTTGTTACATTATACTGGAAATAATGATTAACAATAGGGCCATTGTCCAAGATTCTTTCACCTCTAAAGGCCAGATTTCTGGAGGTATGTTACTCATTTAGGATGCAACTAAGGGCTTCATGGGATTACACAAAGCCACAAGTGTCCAGTGAATTTTTAAATAGATATCCATGCAGTTTCAAATTCCAGTACACAACAAAGCATATGTACAAATTCCAGTACACAACAAAGCATACATGTGTTCATTAAATCTTCCTACCACTTCAATGCAAGAAAATATCAACAGCTGCTTTAAAAAATGCTACCTGCTTGATTCCTATTCAGTAGGCTTAATTTGCATACCATTATCCAGGTCTTGGGACTTAAAGAGAATCACACCCTAGAGAAAAGTATGAATACCTACACCCTACAGAAAAGCATGGACACCTTCCTACCAGTATTCATTTGTCATCCTTTTGTGGGAGAGTGATATATGGTTGTAACTACCACCAGAGTACCTCAAGAGTTCAAAACAGGATTCGGACTTCAGTATATGTGTCTCAATGCAAACACACACACAAAAGAAAAGAATGAAAAATACTGGAAAAACATAAATAATATGAATAAAAAAAAATCTCATGGCAGTAGGGTGCATAAATTTTAGCAATTAAGATTTTTTTTCAAGAGCAATTCAGAATAAATAGGCATTCCCCAAAGAAACTTCATCTTAACACTTAAAGATTCTTTCACAATTCAGAAATTCATTCTCTGGAGGATCTTAAGAAGGTGAACTTGGGGGATCTGAAAAGAAGTCTCAAGTTGGAGCACCCCATTCCTTCCTAAGAATGAAAGATCACTTAACTGTTCTTGCAAAGTTCTTGGAAGTATCAGTGAAACACAATGAACTGGGAACAGAATCCACCCAGTAGAAAGAGACTCCAACATATCGGCTGCAATGGAAGACACTTCTTTCAAAGACAGATATCTTGGCACTGCATCTTTCTTTCTTTCCTCTCCTAGACAAAGTCTTCAGTGAGTATCTGAATAAAGGGGCAGCTAGTGGAGTAGAGACTGAAGTAACAAAGTAGAATTCACAATGGCAGCAAGTAGAGGTGGCTGCACCTGTGTGCAAGCAATGCAATTTGAATGTGACTGGGGGTTAGGAGGGGTTTGTGATATGCTATGACTGAGAAGTCATGTGTGGGTTGTATGTTAAAGTATGAAATATACTAGTAAATTATATGTAACCACCAAAGTTTGGGAACTCTGCCCAAACAGTGTAGAGCAATCTTTTTATGTCATTCTCTCTCATTCTTCAAAGTGAAGTTGTCTGTTCACAAAATCTTCTGAGCCTGACCCATACTAGATGCTGCACCCCCCCAGCATTGTAAATCATTTCAACCTCTTTGTTTGGTTGGTTGGTTTTGGGTTTTTGGTGGTTTTTTTTGATTGAGATTTTTGTTTTGTTTTGTTTTGGAATTTTTGTGTGTTTGTGTGTGTGTGTGTTTTGTTTGTTTGTTATTTGGGAGGTGAGGTTTGACCGTGCTTTGCTAAAATCAAAGGAAGGCTACGTCTGTGCCACATCCTACGACATCCTACTGTGTACATTCAGGGTGATTGTCTTGCATAAGTAATGAGCCCTTTCCATGTCCTGGAAAGCTCTATTCTATTGACTCTATAAAGGACAGCACTTTCACATATGCTCAGTAAAATTGGTGTATTGGGGAAGAATAAAATGTGAGCAGCCTTGTACACATTGGCCTTCTGTCTCTTTGCAGGTGTTGGATCCATTGCACACCTGCAGAAGAACCACAGAGGGTGGAGGGTTAGCAGGCAAAGCACTGACTCAGAGAAAATGGCAGAGAGAATCAGCTGTGGCCAAAGTGCTCCCCGCAGTCCTTGCTAGCTCCTCTTCTGCCTTTGAGAAGGAGGCTACAGAAATATTGTCAGCCAAGTAAATACTTGTGTTGAACTCTCTGTGGTCTGCAGACTAATTAGTCATTGCCCTATCTGCCCTAGTTACTGCACTGCTAAAACCTAATCAAATATGAAAAACCACGTAAGAATTTTCCAATGTGTATTTTGGAAATTATACCAGCTGGGAAAAAAAATAAAGTACTAAAAAAATGTCATTGAGTTGAGAAACCAAAATGCAGAAGAACTGATTAAACTTGAACACTTTGATTTTTATCTGCATTCCTGTTATACTTAATTCTTTACATGAGGTGATGAAGAAGAATGGAATGAAAATCAAAGAAGCAAGAAACATTTTTACCTTAAATGGAACAATATTTAAGAAAAACATACTGAAAACTGTTCATGATGCACAAAAACAAACTGTAGTTTTCCAAGATGTCCCCTGGTACTAATATTCTTGTTTGCCAGAAGCTCATTTGCCATGGCCAAATGCTTGCTGATTCAAATAAAAGCATCTCACCAACAATTCACACAATGATTTAAATTGAACTTGGCCAGCTTGGATAAAAAAAGAAATTACCTAAATTGGAAAAGAAATAAACCTTGCTCAATGTACAGTTTTCTCTTTCTACCCCAAATTAAATACAAAGGAATGATATAGTGGCACTTTCTTTAATGACCACTTCTTAGATGAATATGCAGCATTTGTTAAAAGGGTGAAGTATTTTTAAACTTGAATAAAACATACAACTGCAGACTATTAGAAAAATGCATTGTATAACCCATTCACTCATGCAAGTTTTATAGAAGGATCCAGGGTTAGCATGACTACTAAGGTAAGTGCCTGCTGTTGTTCTCACAACAAAATACACTCCTCCTATAGTCCCAAATATAATCTTTCTGAATGTTGATAGTGGCTTAGTAAAGTAAAAGGAAAAGCACTCATTATTATTACCACAATCAGTCTTCACTCAAGTAACACCTGAAAATAAAGAAAAAAGAACAATATCCCTATGAATCAATAAATAGCTAATTGACTTAAACACAATTTATCTGTAAAAAGAACATTTAGTAAAGCAAGGCAGAATATCCCTGATGCCATTCATTTGCAACTTCATAAGATGTCTCAACAGTATCATGCTCAATTCAAAAACCTCACTCAAGCCAAAACCCCGCCTACCAGCTCTGATTTATCAGCTCCACTTCAAACCCAAACCTCAGCAGGGTTTCTGGGACCTTTTGGAGACGGTGCATTGCAGAGGGCAGCAGTTCCAACCATGGAGCATGTTTCCATTGCTGACTGCTGTTATGCAAGGAGGGAAGGACCACACCATGACATGATGCAATCTGTTGCACTTCTAGGACTGCATGAACTCACCATGGCATTAGCAGCAATTAAGTTTCTACTGGTTTCCAGTCCTAGGCTTGTACAGAGCACCAGCTGCTGAGGCCACATTGCAAGTGACAAAGTACAGATGACACCCTTTCACATGATTAAGTTCCACCAGGGAAAGAAACTGCTTTAGGAGCCTGAGTGCACACCAGAAGCTCAAATGCAAGGCAAATTAATCCTACAGACACCCATTTTTGCACATAAAACTGCTCATGTAGATGCACTGTTAATGAACCTTTAAAAGACAGGAGCTATATAGGACACCAGGCCTGTCCATTTCTCAAGGCAAGTGGTAGGAACACTTTCCCAAGAAAGCATGTGGGGTGCCATTCAGGTTGCTTCTTATTCTCAGTGGGTTTACACTCCCTCTCCTCCCCATCAGAAGAAGGCTATAACTAAATAGTTACAGCTTGATGTTCATGGGGGAGAAGTAACAGGAGCAAAAATACAAGAGTGTGTTGTGCAACCTAGCAGTAGGGCATATGGGTGGTTGGACTCCTGGGCTGTGGAACTGTTGAAATAGTTGGGATTAGTAGCTGTGTGTTTTCTTATTTTCAATTATTCTTCTAGGTTATGTAAAGAGATTTCTGATGTAGTGGAATGCTCAATGCAACTTTGTTGAACTAAGATTTTGGCTCCAAGAGGAGGTTATGCCCATTCTAGGCATCTAGGTGCTTCAAAAGGGACATGATAAATCATCATCAGTGCCCAAGCTGTGTTCAGGAGAGTCATGGAAACATTTAGTAAGCATTGCATACTTAAAAAATGCATTTTATTATGATTTTTAATTAGGCATGTCGATGTTGTTATAATTTATTCTTCCACATTTTGAATCCTAAAATCATTGAGCTAATTTTGTGCTTTAATCACCACCTTTTTTTCCCCAAGTTTTTCAATAGATTAGTTTAACTTTCTGCTGTGATTTTGTTTTAAACCCATAATTCATCACTTGAGTCTTATCTTCTATAAGATACATATATGCCATATATACACTTGCAGTGTTGTAGAGGTTTGTGTTGAAGGCAGATAGGATAAGATTTTACCTGTAAAAGCTGAGAATTAGAGCATCTTTATTATTAATCATTATTATCATTATCATTATTTACTGTTTCTGTAAGTTCTGTGTAAGGTGCCCTGTGAACCTGTTCAGCTTCCAGCACAGAAATGGCTTCCAAGGGTAATACTGGCCTTTGTTGAAGCATCTGTTTCCCAGAGGTGTGCTTGTTATTGATCAGCTCACAAAGAAGGTAATACTTTATCTCTGTCCTCTTCAATTGTTAAATTGAGTTCAGATTGTTCAAGAGATCCATGTAGAAACTTATTTCTGGCTTCCAATATATCATCCCATCACTGAACAGCCAGATTCTGCAGCATCAGTTTGGTCACAGTGAACAGAAGCCAAATGGTTATTAGTTGCTTCTGAATTGAATTGAGAACGATGTCTGCTTGCCCAGGACGCTGCCAAATGAGTTTGTTTGCTGCATCTGTATCTTGCCACATCTTTCTAAAGAGTATCCTTAGAATCCAGTTTCTCCTTATTGTATCACTATTTACTTCCATCTTGACAGCTGAAATCTCCTATTTTCTGCCATCCCTATGTTCTGTTCAAAGTTCTGTTGCAGCCTCATTCCTTTACCCTGCTTTCCTCACCAAGACTTATGTTTTCATCTCTCTACTTTGCAATTCGCCCCATAATTAGCACCTCCAAATCAAAAACACTACAAAATCCTTCAGAAGTGAGTCCTAGTTAAATATGCTTATACCATAATACAGCTTCACAGACACTGAAGCCCAAAGTCACTCCTTTTGTCTCTCCAGTTTTAAAATGCGAAATTCAACCTTGCCATATCTCAGGCTCCCAATCTGCTTGACAATACTTACCTGACAGAGGAGCCAACAATCCAAATTGACTGCTTTAAAGTCCTCTGTATCTCAGAATGGTAAAAATCTATCGAGTTCCAAAATAGTTTGTTGCCTTGCAGAACCCATTTCAAGAAAGCTATTTGAAAAAAATACAGGAAGTATATTTTAAAAGGAGGATCTATCTGTTTCAGCTTATCATTTTCAATTTTCTCAAAGACTGTCTGGCCAGTATATCCAAGAAAATTACACCAACTTACTTTCTTTATCGCCAACAGTTTTTTCTTTATATTATTAGATATATTATTCATTCACTTTGCCTTATATTTATTTATTGCTAGAAAATTCATCTGAGAACTGATTGGCTAAGTTGCTACAGCTTCCATTCTTATTATTTAAATTAATTATATCTGTATTAAAATAGATGCCATTTTGATCCTCTTTGTATTCACTTATATATTTTTTCACATCTTGCTATTAGTAGAGCTCATTCTTCTGGCCTTCTGATATGGAAGATCAAAAAGCTGTGAATGCTTAAATATATCCCAGCAATTTCTATTCTAGATCTAACAACTGCTATTTATAGGATAAAATTTTGCTCCTTGTTAAGCTGGATGCAGAAAGTGTTATGCCTAGAAGGGCATCATGCAAATAAGCTTTGTGGTTCTAGAACCACAAAAAACTGAGTTTGGAGCAGACTTCTGGAGGTCAAGCAGTCTAACCTTTTTAACTGCAGACAGTTGGATCAGGTTTCTCAGGGCCATGCTCACCTAAGGTTTGAATATCTCCAAAGATGGAGATTCTGAAACTTCTCTGTGAAAATTGCTCTAGTGCTTCATCCCTCTCATTTTGACTTCTTCACCTTTATATCCAGCTGGATGTTTTTTGTCTTTTTGTTTGTTTGTTTGTTTGTTTGTTTGTTTGTTTGTATTTTGTTTTTGATTTTTGGGGGAGTTGTTCATTTGTTTGGTTTTTGTTTTTCTTTTAGTAGTGGGGATCTGTTTTCTTGTCCTTCTGCTAATACAGCAAGATGAACTGAGCTGTGTTTTTCTGAATCAAATTTAGAGCATCAATTAACTAATTCACTGGACTATGCCAACCATTGTTACTCTAATCTGGATGACAAAATCATGTTTCTCCAAGGATCATGTGCAAATTCTCCATAATTGCTTAGTATTTCATAGTACTTGACTTCTGGGTGAACATTTACAAAGCTTCCAAGTTCTCTGGATGTCTAGATTTTATTTCTAACCTGATTCCTTTTAAGAGCTCAAATTCTAAACAGTCCTTGTTTCCTCTCTCTTTGAAAATGAAGCTTTTTAAGCAGGAGGCTGCAGCTTCAAATGGTGTGATACTGCTGATGGTGGAACCATCATCACTGATCAGGGGGAGCTCCTGCTCAGCAAAGGCACACTGATACATTCCTCAGTGTCCTATGCATGAGTTAGCAGCTACTGAAGAAATAAGTTTCACAGAGCTCTTGAGCTAGGATATTTTATTTTAAGAAAGGCATTGAAAATGTCTGGCCAGCAAAACTGGAAGTATCTGTAATCAGCAGTCACGCTTGAAAATCTTGGCCTCAGTCTTTGTTTATTGCAGTCTTGTGTCAAATAACATGTAAGCACATAACAAATTAAGCCATTTTCAAGAATTTATAGAAGCTTCAACAAATAAGAGGTTTACCTTTCAGATTAAAACCCAACCTTGTATCTCTTTCCACTGCAAAAATAATAATAAAAAAAAACCTTTAAAAAGTAATTCCCATTTGAATCTGTCAGTTCTCACAGGATTCTCCTAAAACTTTAGATGTTTAGCTGTGGAGTCCGAATTTCTTCAGGATCTGACCATAACCTATCACTAAGTTTAGGGCAAGATATGTTTAGGGCAAACTTTTCTTGATTTTGATTGTAGCTTTGACATATTTTTGTTTTACCTAAGTCACAAGGAGTACCAACATCTGGCTGCCTCTCAGCCTCAGACCTGTTAAATGTCAGGTACCTTGCAGAGATGAAGCAGCTCTTTATTAAGGGAGGTAGGGTGGAATTTATGAGAGTACAGTTCCTTTCTGCTGAAAGAGACTATTTCCTGGGATGCTTAAAAACACAGAGGTAGGTTGCTAGTCTGTTACTGTAGAGATAATTTGGGTTTCAGCATGAGCTGGACTGAGATTAATGAGTTTACTTTTTACCCTGCTTTAGCTGTGCCAGAGTTTATAGTAGGGGAGCTGGCTACAGTGTAGCTGGGATCCTCACTAATTCAGCCATGCAGGACATTTTAATGCAGGCAGAAGGAGATTGTGATTGCCCTACACACAGATAACCAAACTCCTAATCAGCCAGCCAGCAACAACAAGCTGCTGGAACCCAGGAAGCCTGTCAGCCTCGTGCTTGCAGTCCCCAGGCCATCCAGGAATAGTGGAATGAGTTTATCCAAGAAAGTTAATCTCTCCTGTTGTCCCAAACAGGTCTGCCCCCTAATGAAAGCAGAAGCATTCAGATAGGTATGGTTCAGAAAGGAAGGGAAGAGAAAGGATGGGAAGAGAAGGCAAGCCAAGGCCAGGCAAGGCAGGACAATAAGGTAGAATACTCAAAATCAGTCATACCTCTCTGACTTTTTAATTTTCTGTAAGCAAAACCAATGCTGTTCCAAATTTGTTCTTAAGTAACAATCTTGACCTTGAAAAAAGCACCTTTTTTGTGACACCTAAAGATATGCTAAGCCAAAACTCTTTCTCCAAATGCCTGTTTAAATACTCGAGATTTGTTTAAAAAAAAAAAAAAAGTGTTTCTAAACACATTTCATCAAGTGAAGGAGATTTGAGACAAAACCAACAGGATTACCCCTGCATTTTTGTAGTTAGAGGAACAATATTGTTTTGTTCCATCAATGTGTCCACTTTACATTGTTCAGCACAAAGCTTTGTGAAATAAGAATCATGGGAATATCACAATATAAAGGAAAAAGGTACAAATAACAGCTTCATAAACTGAGAAATGTACATAAATAAATCATGTAGATGGGGGCAGTTTGCTTAGCTGGCAAGAAAAAAAATGGAAAATATGCTTGTTAAACAATAACCACAGAGTGTGCTTTTATGATGTTTTTCACCACAGTAATTCATATTAGAGATAGAAGCAGTTGCATGTTAAATAAAATCATTCAGCATTGTTCGCCTCACATTACAAAGAGCTGACTTATGTTGTTTTTAGATGCCTCCCATTAGAAAGTAAATATTCTTCTGATGTTATACATTTCAGAAAATTTAATAAAGATGAACTGTAAATAAAGTCACAGGGAGATTTCAGACAGTTTTATTAGCAGATTGTTGAAAAGAAAAGAAAATTAAATACAATAACAATAAACGTGGTTCTCACATTGAAACCAGGCTCAAATAACTAGGCTACCATAGAAAAATTTCCAATTCTTGCATTATGATGTAAAAACAGATTTTTGTACAGATTTTGTACAACAAAATTCGTAATAACCTTTTTTCATTTTTAGAAAACTTTAAATATATAGATAAAAATAGACAATTTTCATAGGTCCTACATGAAGATGAGTATGTTCTGTTCCAAGGGCTTGCATAGAGCGCAAATGTGGTTATAATATAGAACAACTAGACATTAATATCTTTAAGATTACAAAAGCATATAAACAATAACATGAGGACAACTTTTCTTCATAATCTATGAAAAAAAAAAATCCAAATTGAAAACCAAAACCAAAATACCAACCCCAAACCTGCAAAACTAAAGAGGGGCAAAAAACTTCAACTTACAGTAACATGTTCTGTAATATTTACACTGTTTTTAGCAAGATTCTTTCTAAACATCCAGCTCATAAATTGATTCCCCTTTAATCCTTAACACTTCTGTTTATGTACCAAGCCAAACACTGAGGCATTCCCAAAGGTCTTGAAAGAATATACTGTAAAACTACTAAACCTACTTACAGGTGACTCTATGCAAGGAGCAGAGCAATGGTAAATGCTAGTACATATTTCAGGTGTAGGCTTTTAATTCTCTTTCAGATATGAATGATTCAAAAGCTTGCCACAAGTCCATCTAACTTTACAGCTGTTAACCCTTTAAAGACTGCATATGAAAAAACTGGAGTACGGAATCCCATGTGTGTTTAAGCAACTATGACAATCGTGAAAGAATCATGGTTAGAAAATAACATCACTACAAAGTATTAGACAACAATATTTAATGAAAAATATTGCTCAATATTTCTTTAAAAAATTACCGTGATGTGAACTTGTATATACATCTTTCTATTGTTAAAAAAGGATTGTGGTGGAGTAAATATGAACTGCACAAAATAAATGTGTACCAGTATTGCAAGGAAGACCTACAAACGATAGAAGCTCAGTGCTAGAGTTTACAAAACATTAGATTTTTTTTTTTTGGACAAAATAATATTAATATCCAATCAGAACTACTTTTAAAGAAATATTTGCTTTAAGTTAGGCATCTTAGACATTTAAGGTTTTGATATGTTTCCATGTAATAAATAATATTTTATATGCATAACACATTAGATGAAGAAAGCAAAATCACAAAACTTACAGTAATAGCACTGATTCACAAAATCAGTCTTTAAAGGGGTAACCCAAAAGTATGCAAAGCAAAGAACATAATTTTTAGTAATGTAATAAGCAGTGTTTTGCAGCTCACTTCCAGTTATCAGCACAAAGGTGAAAACACATATTGTAGCTTTCATAAAGACAGTGAAAGTAACACATAACCATCCATCCCTAAGACAAGGTGGGAGGGACAATAGACTTCAACTGTATCACTCAGTTCTACGTGGAATTGGACTGATACATCAAGTGTTTGTTAGGTTTTCTTTTTTAGCAACATTGACGTAATATGACATTAACATATAAAAATATTTCTGGCATTTTGACTTGCTGCTCAGCCACAGTCCATTCTTAGGAGTGCACTAGTCAGGGCACTAACCAGGGCTCAATATACAAATAAAAGTGGCTGATACAGAATTCTGACTTGTTACCAGATGCTTAAGATCTCATTCAGTAATACTGTGACTCCAGGACAAATATTTACATGCCTGCATGCGTTAAAACTAGAAAGGTGTCTTTCTGACCAACAGGGTGACAAAACAATATTATCTAAAAGTTTCATTTCCTAAACTCTAGATTTCTACTGCATACATAATACCTTCCTTGTGTGATTTGTGTTATATACTGTACATGTGACCAACATTTTGATAAGAAGCAAAGTCTTTTATTTCATAAACCCCTGCCAGTTTACAATGAGAAATTATTATTATTTTTATTTTATTTAATTTTATTTTAGGAAAAGAGACTTTGTGAATGGTAAAACAGTTTGTTTACATTCAGCATTTCTTTTCACTTACACAAAATTCCATTTCACTTAATGTAGTCTACCATATATGTGTTGGTCTCTTGGAAAGCATGTGGAAAAAATGTCTTTAGAAGAAAAACCCATTATCATTGTTTGAAAATTGAATGTATCAATTTTTTCTTATTTTACCTTTTTTTTCCTTTTTTTTAAATAAGAATCCTCTTATGCCCTCTACAAGTTCATTTCTGAGCTGTCTTGCTGGTTTCGGTATGGTATAACAGTCTGTAAGTGTACTTGGACACCACTGGAAGGATCATTGGATGTGCTCAAATATAGAATCATCAGAGGAGGAGAGTCTGCATTCCTTGAAAAAGGGAATACTCAGCCTTTTTCAGCCTCAGCCTCAGTTCTGACCGCCTGTAATTTTGGATACAATAGTCCGGCGCAGATACGCAGATTTTCGCTGTGAGAACAGTGCTACTGTACATTTACAAACATTCTCTAGATCTCCAGGTTGAGCCACAGGAGATAACCAAAGGAGGACACTCTTGCAGAATTCTTTACATTTTTGAAGAACATTGATAAATGACGCTGAGGAAGTTGGTTTGAAAGCGGTTTTGTTTCCACGGAACTCCTTACGACCAATGTCTTACTGCATCGTTCTTTACCGTAGCACACGTATTTTCAGCAGGAAAAATTCAATACATGACAGTAGTTTTCAAATAAAGTCTTCCATCTAAAATATGAAAGAGAAACATTTGCTTTATATATCTTCAATTAATCAAAAAGAGGAAAAACCCCACAAAATTTAAAACTTCAGCGGAAGTAGTCATGCAACAAATCCATAAAATATCCCCTATGGTACTTTTTGTCTAAAATAAGAGAAAATCATTAAATGTGAATGTCACCATGGCAAGTTCATCTGTCAGTGGTCAAATTAACTCTGCTGAAAATCACACGCACTCTGCAAGTTGTGAAAAACGTAACAACTTCTGAAGCTTTAATGTATGCTGGATTCGTACCACTGCTAGGGCACTAGGAATGTAGGTGGAGCCTCTGTGCATGTGTTTTTCCTGATATGCAAATGTAACTGAATAGTGCTGAACAGCAATTATTTCCTTCATGCTTGCAGAGCAAAAAAAATCTTCTTGCATGCAATCGTTAGTACTCCCATCACTAAAGGCATAGCTCACACTTTCTGATTTAGCTGTGTTGTTAAATATACCATGTAATGTAACCATTGTGCACATTTGTAGCTATTTATATAGAACCCAGTATAGGATATTTAAACGGTATCAGTGAAGTATAGCCTCCTTCCCCCCATAAATGAGATTAACTGAACAATTACTATGTTAAAGATGTAAGCACGTTTCTCACAACATTTTTTCCACTCAAGTGAGGAGCAGATATTTAAGTGAGATATGTGAGGGAACATGAGAAACACTAAGCTAACCTAGCTAGTAAGTGTTGATCTAGAAAAATTTGAAGAGAACATACTGGCACTCCAGATTTTCACCTAATTTCTAAGTAAAGCAATTTTTTCTTCACTTGGGACATGAACATCTTACATATACCTATTTTGATAGCAACATAAAGATTTTTTTTTTTTTAAACCAGAAAACAGACAGAAAAGCTTCTTAGGTTTCTGACCTCTGTGACAGAAAGTGTTGTCCCCATGTGAATAAAGCACATTATGAAGCAATCAATCCTCCCCAGTGCATAATTACTCAACACAACTTATATTTTAGAACACAAACATTTGCAACTACAAGCTGTATCGCAGCTCTTAAAGTTTGCATCAACTTCTTATTTAAATCTAAGTAAATCCATCTTTAATAAAGATGAACTATAAATAAATATTTCTAAGATTTCAGAAGTTTTTGTTTCTGTTTTTGTTTTATTAGTCTAACATTTTCATTCCAAATCAGTCTATAGAATTTTTTATTAGATATACAGTAAAAATTAGATACATAGTGAGCAATCACGTGAGGTAAACCTGTGCAAATGAATGCTGAAATTTTTGAAATGTTTGGTTAGTATTGAGAGATGTGGCATCACCCCCATGAACTTACTGTAATTGTTGCGAGTAAGAAAAGTTAACCTGAAAGCAGACAAAAGTGCACTCCAGACAGCCGTAAAACCTAATGCATACCCCTTCCCAGTTCTGTCAGAAGTGTTGGGGAAAGTGGGAGGGTTTACAATCACTCTGCTGCAGTGATTCTTATCCAATGTCCCTTTGTTTTTCCTTTTCCACACTAGTTTTCTTCTGCGAGCTTCTGGGGTATACACCCTTTTGCTATTTTCTGCCCATCTTTACATTTTTCTTACATTTTTCTACCCCTTTTCCCTACTTTTTTATGTTCCTCACTTTTTTTTTTCTCCCTTCAGAGTACATGATAACTTTCCCACTACATAAAAGTGCTTCCTCTCAGAACTATTTCAATTCTCTTTGCTCTTTATGGTCTTTTTTTTTGCACTGAAGAGAAATAAAAAGGAATTGAGTAAGACCTTAACTTAAAGACTTTTATATTATTATTTGATGCATGAAAACCAACCAAAATGCTTATGGGAATTCAGGAGAGACAGAAGGAGCCTCTGAAATGGAGCTCAGTAAAACTGAAGGCCTGGAACACCATCTCCAAAGAAATCCTGCATTAAGTACAGGTTAGCTAGTGCTACTACTGGCTGTGTTTCCATATAGTTCTCCCAAACATACTGAATAAACACAATAAACATTTACAGCACTAAAGCTGTCTAGATACCTCTGTAGGAGTATTACTCTGCATATATACCAGCACTTTGGCTGTCCTGAATGTACACTTGCTAATGAGTGCTATGTATCATTCCCACACCTTAACATTCTGATAACCTGCAGTCGGTAACTTATTTTAGTTTATTATAGTAGGTCTCAATTTACCTTTTAAAACAAAATATGTATTAAAACTAATTCTCAATTAAAAATGCAGGAAGCAGAATGATTGTAGCAGCCAACAAAAGATGAACACCAATACTGTTTCAAAAGTCAGCTCTATTTTATACTGCCTAAGAATCCAACCTGGCAGTGAAATCAATAGGAGGTTTTTCACTTTTAAAAGACGACACTATCAGATCCTGTATTCTGTATGCACAGAAAATGAGTAAGAATACAAAAGGGCAGCTCTACAAAGCACGTTCCTTACAAAGTAAGAGGATACTTGTTTATATATATAAGTTCTCTTCAACAACTTCATTAGCTTGGCCACAGAACTTGAAGGAATACTAAGTTTGCCAATGACATTAAACTGGGAGGAGTTGTTGACTCCCTCGAGGGTAGAGAGGCCCTGCAGAAAGACCTCAACAACTGAGAGAAGTGAGCCATCACACCATATGAAGTTTAACAAAGGCATGTGCTGAATCCAGCACCTGGCATGGAGAAATCCTGGTGGTGTGTGTAGACTAGAGAATGATAGGCTGGAGAGCAGTGGCATGGAAAGGGACCTGGGAGTCTGGGCTATGACAAGTTGAACCTGAGCCAGCAGTGCCCTGGCAGCCAGGAGGGCCAACCCTGTCCTGGGGGTCATGAGGCACAGCATGGCCAGCTGGGCAAGGGAAGGGATTGTCCTGCTCTGCTCTGAGCTGGGGCAGCCTCACCTCCAGTGCTGGGGGCAGTTCTGAGTGCCACAATGTAAAAAAGACATTAAACTATTAGAGAGCATCCAAAGGAGGGCAATGGAGATGGTGAAGGGTCTGGAGGGGATGCTGTATGAGCATCCATTCCCAAAGGAGCAGCTGAGATCATTTGGTCTGTTCAGCCTAGAGGAGACTGAGGGGAGACCTCATTGCAGTCTTCAATTCCCCCACACAGGAAAGGGCAGGGGCAGAAGCTGATCTCTGACCTGTCATGACCAGTGACAGGACTTGAGTAAACAGCATAAAGCCAAGTCAGAGGAGTCTTAGGTTGAATATCAGAAAAAGGTTCTTCACCCAGAGGGTGATTGGGAACTGCAACAGGCTCCCCAGGGAAGTGGTCATAGCACTGTGGCTGAGAAGTTCACGTAGCCACTCACGAAGAATGAGCAACAGGTGAATAGCAGTGCACTTCAGAAATTCAAAGACTTCAAACTGTGCTAAGAAAAACTGACAGCTCTGCAGAGGAACGATGACCTCGCCTCACAAAGTGGTGACCAAATACAACCCCTATATTTGACGGCTGTCTCCTTCCATTGGTGACTCCTACTACCTTGTTCCTATCAATTTCTCTCCCTATTCTTAATGTTCTGAGGTTCTTTCCAAAGGATAGGAACTTCTCAGTGGTGTTGTCAAAGCCACCAGAATCACTTTGCCTCTAGGTGTAGCCAGAGCTCCTATCTGAATACAAGTGGAGTATTACCACTGATAGACCTTTAATGATTTCAAGGTTAAAATCACAGACAAAACTTACAAATCATGGAAGTGATCAGCAAATCGAGCCAGCTCATCCTTTGTAAACCAATGTGAAAATGCCACTACTTCTAAATCCTAAATCCCGAGCATGCCTGTACCTTCTGCCTCCCAATCAGCTTTAATTTATCAGCTATGCAGGCCTGTTGCATTACTTTTTTCTGTTAACAAATGCAGAATTTTTCTATCAGTATAAAAACAATCTTATGTAAAACAAACATGGATTATTTTAGCCACACAAACATATGCATACAAACATATACTACACAAACACACACACAGAGCTTTCACTAAGGATATTTACAACACTGGGGTATATTTTTAGCCTACTGAAAATTGTTGATCTGTGGTGAAGTTTCCCAAATTTACATTCTGTAATATAAAATATGAGTACATAAAACTTACTTTTACTCTTAGGAAGTCAAGCAAAAACAGAAACTGGGAAAATACTGCTAAATTTCTAAATAGAACTGTGTGTGATTAGCAGATTGTCATCTGTTTTAATTGCTCTTTTGCAAATGGCAGTGTTCAGCAAGATCACACAAGCTCATGCTAGTAACTCAAACTGAAAATGCCACTAGTCCTAAACATCATTTGTTTTTGTCTCTGGATTGATATGACAGAAATTCTACCCAGAGTGAGGGAGTATTTTTTTAGATCAACTCTTTTTAATTAAGATTAATTTTGAGGCTTTTGAATGAACATGCCCAAATAGTTAAAAGGTCACAAATGTTATAAAAAACAAACAAATGGAACTGACATAAAAGTTTGCAATGCTGAAACAAATCATATGCCTCGAAATGCATTCCCACAGAGATGTCATCTGGGTAATGATTCACTTTAGTGTTCTGTGGGCAGCTTGCAGTAAGTATCTCTATTGGCCCAGTATTTTCAGAGGTAAAAAACACAAACCCACTCATATATTATTACTATTAATATGCAACCTCGTAAACTGATAAAAATGTACAATGAAATGCTAGGTTTTGTCTTCAGCTGCAAACTAAATAAGTCATCCATTAGATGGTAATGTGGATATTTCTGCCACTCAGTGCAAGTCCCAGTGGGGTTGTTTGTCATCCAAAAATCATATTCTCAGAGTTGCTTTAAAATTAAATGTAATAACAGTGATCATCATGACTATAATACTGCAGTGTTTAGTTTATGAAAATATGCAAATCAATGTCCAAGGTGTGCTGTCACATCTGAGTTCAGTCACTTGCTGTCTTACAAAAACCTACTGAGGTAAATTCTCCTTAGGAAAAGGATAATGTTTTCCATAGTTAGGAGCTGAAAACAACCAACCAGGTGACCAAACACAGAAAGATACAGCAGCTTGACACAGAGCTGATAAGAAAGAAACTACCAGAATCCAGGTTAAGAAGAAAAGGACAAAATACTTTGTGAGAAGGAAAATCACAGAATCATAGAATGGTTTGGGGTGGAAGTGATCTTGTTGGAAGTGTTGCAACACAAAATCCCCAGAACTAGCCTATGTGCTCCTAAAGGCAACAGATGCTTCACAATGAAACAGTATACTGTTGCCAGACCCTCCAACCATTAAAAACTGCTAACTTCAGTTAAAAGAAATAAAATATTTGTGACCTTAAATGGGGCTACTCATATCTAAATCAAAGCAAAGCTGCTCATTTGTGCTAAGTAACATAATAAATTGCATTTCCTGTTCGGAAGTAGCTTTATTGAAAATGGTAGCTATTTTCTCAGAAGTTATTTCCAGGCACCTGTAATCTTAATGAGGTTTGTCCCTTTCAAAGAACAGTTGTACGTGCATGCCCAAATGCACACAACCTCTTCAGCCCAGAGCTGATAAAAGCATCTGCATGCCATGGCTCAAGCACATTAAAATTATATAACTGGTTGGTTTATTTGTTTTAATAAGATGGGGCAAATGTGAATCACAGTGTACTAACCATTCATTCAAGCTAATGTTTTAATCATTTGGAAGAAGAGAAGCAAAACAAAAAGAAAGGGCAAACAAATGGTCATGATTCATGTGATATTTGATAAGACAGCAATGGGAAGTCAAAATAAAAGCAAGCATATCGTGGCAGATGGAAGGGATCTTAGTCAAGTTGTAAGCCTTCTTTAAAAAACTTGAAGGAAACAACTACTGTATACTCCTTATATATTTCATTCCAAATTGAGACACAGGAGGATTTATTTTCCACCGAAGATGGAAGATAAACATGGGAGTCTGACTTTTTAATCATGGGAAAATAATTTATGATGAACTTCAGTGTTTTTCAGTTTGCAGAATGCGAGACAAAAAGACCAGCATTTGTAAAATTCAGTCATGGAATCAACTGAACATAACTTTTCACGGTATTCCTAATAAAGTGCAAACCAGTACATTGTCAGGGGAAATAATTCCTCCCAATGCCTAGAGTTAATTAGAACTCTGAGGTTTTACAGCTCAGTACTGAAAAGGAGGGACAGAGGGATATATACTGAGCTGACATTGTTACACAAGTAGATCATGTATTGGGGAACATGGATGGATCCACTGCTATCTTCCCTAGCAGAGTATGGGAGATGCAGGAAAGTTGGCTCAACCATTGATGCTTTGAAATTCAAGCAATTTGTTCTTTAAAAAAGTGCTCATCCAGTTTTTATGCAAAGATGGGTGATTTCACACTGCATGTTCATTAAATGCATGCAAATATGAAGTATGTAAACATATTTGGCCAAACACTATCCCAGTTTGCCCTTTGTGTAACACCAATAAATTAGTTTCAAATTTGCATATTGTTATTAATCATACACCTTTCATTTCTCTACTTAACATTCATGTACAAATATATTTGTGTTAATACTCAGTGCAAATATTCAGGGAACTGAGATGTCCATGTGTTTCTTTTTATAATAACAATTTATACGTACGAGATTTTAATTCTAATTTAAGGCATAAAACTAAACGATGGATATGTAAAAAAGACCATCTAAACACCTTTTTTTCACTTTTTTTTTCAAATATTGAACTATCTTTTCTCAGTGATTTTACCATGTGTTTTAATCATTAATATATATTTCCATTACTCCCATGTTACTGTGGGAGTAAGCTAAAGGTCAGCAATCTGGTGTTTAGTAAACTAACAAAACAGGGGAGTACCTGAATATGTCACCTTCTATTATTCAAAGATCATATAGTATGCATAAAACTGGCCATTTTGAGGACTGAAAAAACTGAATTAGTAAGGTGATAAATTGTTTGAAAGAAATAGATTTTTTTTTTTAAAAATCACAGTCTTTTCTTGTTGCTTCATGAACTTAGCAACACTTTTCCTATTTGTATAAACAGAAGAAGCCATATCCAAGAAAAGGCAACAGAACTGATTACTTACAAGCACTGAACCTGTCACTAAGGCATTGTAGTGTGTCACCTCATGTTAGTAAAAAAAAAAATTAGTAATGATAAACAACAACAACAGAGACACAAAACAGAACAAAACCCCTTCAACTGAAGAATCATGTGGAAAAGTTATCAAAGGATGAAGTCACAGCTAAATACAATCAGCTTGTGGGCTTCCACAGCTCATTGTGTTCAGTGCTGTTTGTATCACAGTGTGGATAATTTTGGTGCTTAATCTGTCCTGCATAAAACAGTTTTAAGTTCTACAAAAAGGTGTGCTTTATTTGTTATTGTATTTCTAGAAACATAAAGAATTTTTTTTTTTATTATCAGCAAGTAACCTTGGATCTGATAGGATAAAATTGAAAAAAAAAATTGTATATTGGAATGTAGTTTCTGTTTGGCACCTTCTTTCTCTTTGGTTTTGGGTTTTTTTTTGTAAAGTCCAGATGGAAACAGAATTTACTATTCATCCCTTTAGTCTGATCAGTGTTCTTCCACTTCTCTCCATTTTGCCCCCTTTTTTTAGTGCCTTGCTCAAATGATCACTTTTTTACACTAAACATCATCATCAAAGTAATCTTACATACAAGATATCAACCGTACAGTTAAGCTTGAAACAGACTTAAAAAATAATTACTTTCCTTTTCTGGAGAGCAAAAGTGGTCATAAAATGAAATTGGAACAAAATACAGGAGATCAGTGTTTGTTGGAGCTTTTAGCAGTTTTTGCTGAATTACAGAAAGTGTCTATGCAAAAGTACATGTAGGTCAGTATTTCTTTACAAATACCCTCCATATACACACAAAACAGAAATGCACACAAATCCTTTCCATCACTCAACTAGAAGCTGATACAATAGGCAGGATATAGGTGTATACTACCATGGACCCTATAATAAAATATGAATAATAAAGATATTTTATACAATTCTGACAAAGTAACATGGGTCATGATCCTTTTGCTAGGAATAGTTGTGACCACAGTTAGTACTCTCGTCAACAGACAGTGTGATGTTAATTTCTTTCAGCAGATATAAATAATTTATGAAGATGAGCTTTTCTAAGGTATTCTCTTTTCTACAGCTTTACCTCCATTACTTTTCAAAACACAAGAAAAAACTGAGATCTAATACCTACTCCTGTGCAGAGCATCTCTTCTGGTTCACAGAATCACAAACCTACCTCACCCCTCTCTCCCAGCCACATCTTTTCCAAACAAGTAATTTGAATTTCATGTTGTCCAAGTAACTAAAAGACAGACTAGTGTTTTGTTGTTTTCAGACTAAACACAACAACTAATACAAGAGTATGTAAGTGAGAGTCCATTTGAACTGCTGCAAAGTTTATTGGAAAATAGAGGCCATGTAAAGAAAGCTATATTAGTCTACATAATTCTGGAATATGTGGAATCCTTTCTTAATATCAGTATCACATTAGCACCCCACTTTAACACACAACCACCCTTGTTCTCATCTGTGTGCTAAAACAGAGTAACTGCCCAATGCAAAACATGAAGAAATAGTCACATGCAAAACAGGAAGGAATGAGGCTGTAAAATAGATAGATTGCACAGCAGCAAGCTTATGGAAAATCTATTAAGGATGCATGGGATGTCAAAACATATGTAACATAACCTTGCTGCTTTTAGGTATTTTATATGGAAGCAAGTTTATGGCACCAAGCACTGCCATTCAGCTCCAGAACAAGAGTCAAGGCAACAGAAACCAAACCAGAAGCCATGCCCTAAGAAATGAGCTATGAACTGAAGTCACACATAATCCTTCCAGCACATAGAAATAGACATAGATCTTAATGCAGTACCCAGGGCTTAGCATGAGCAGCATAACTACTAAACTGAAAATAAAATCAGCTCATGTTAATTCTGAGGAAGACTTCAAGCTGAAACATGTAAAAGGGGTCTAACCTAGTAGTTAGCTATGAAGCAATACTTAAGCAAAAGGCTTTTGTTCTTTTCCAGAATGAAAACTACCAGCATTTTATATTATGACAGAACTCTGCTTCTGTGGCAAGTGCTAATGCTAGCTCAGTAGGTTGCTTTTCAATTCAGAGTTCAAACTAGTTCCCCTAACTAATTGTAAACTTCCATCTTGAATACATCTTCATAGATGCATTTAAGTACTGCAATTACAAGCCAATCTTCTCCATTCCCTCTCAGTGGTAACATAATTTCAGATAGGTACTTCAAAATGATTATTCTACCCTCACAGGAAAAACTCAATTAGCCTTAGGGCCAGGTGGTTTGAATTTGGCACCACTCTGTGTCTTTGCCAGTAAAGATTCCTCAGAAAAAACAGCATGTCATGACAGACTGTGTCCTGGATGCACCCCACTACAGAAATCCCAGACCATATGGAAGCAGCATGCTTTCCCAGAGAGAACTTAACACCATGGTTCATCATCAAAAAGTAAGCAAGAGAAAAGAGAATGGCTAAATTAAACCACAGAGCAGTCTTAACCAATGACTTTGGGATCAAGCGACTACCTTGGAGCCAGAAGCAATGAGCTGTGCAAAATATCTGAAGTGTAAAATTCTCTTGCTTCAAAGTGTGATTTTTCTCAAGACAGAGAAAATGAAAAATGTTACTTCCTGGTCGCTTTTACTCTTCCTCACCCATCTCTCTCCCTGTCCCCATCTCCCCCAGCTTTCTAGTTACAGTGTTTCTTGTCAATAGCAACACACTACTGGCATTGTACCAGTCACTTGCAGGACATTCCCTGGAACAGTGTTGAAGATGCTGGTTACTCATGCTCAAGGTGAACTTAGACTGGAATAATTTCTGAACAGGCTACTAGTATAAGACAAGGAGTACAGTCCACAATATGCATGTAAAATTAATTGATTTGCTTATCACAGAAGAGCAACTGATCATTCCTTGTATATACATTAAATAATAACAAGAGACACAAAGCAATTCTTTGGCAGGAAACCAGCTCTGAGTAGTCTCCCAGGATGACGGATGTATTTAAATGATCTTTATGAATACATTTGTGATATGAGAACCTGAAAATGCAGATTTTAAAGCCCATCTAATACTATCCTTAATGCTATACTACTTTAGTAGAAAAAAAGGAAAAAACTGTGTATATCCTGAATATATTTATTGAATATCTGGCCTGGTAAAATACACTTGGCTATAAAGGTAATTTTAGCTGGAAAAAATAAGGAGTTAGTGGTTTTGCAAGAATATGAAAAAACCTAGAGGGAAATCTTATAAAATGACGATTTTTCTATGCACTGAATTTTAAGATCAAGCTCTGGAACTATTGCCCATTTGGAACTGGAATAAAACTGATATTTGTATGTTTTAATAGTGTTTGAGCCTTTCAATATTTTAGCATTGGGAACCAGATTGCATCGGATGGCATAGTTACTGGAGCGAAAGTGACTGTGGTTGTCATAACAAATTTGATGGCAAGGTTGAAAATGGAACTGATCCTCCAGTCAGTGCACTACTTTTATGATGCTTCCAGTATTTCCAGTGAAGCCAAGGAGTCTGATGCAGCCACAGTATTTTATGTCCGGTTGAGCAATGTGCAAAGGTACTGTTCTCTCTCCAATGGCTAGGAGTGTATATCTTTGAGTCAGAGTATAATGCTAAAAACGAAAGCAAATTATTACAGCTTTTTATTTTATGTTTGTATTCAATATAGCTTGATTACTTGAAAGGAGTTGTAGCCAGCGTATTGCAGTATGAAACAATATCATGAAAAATACATGTCTTTTAATGCAGTGGTTGCACTGACAGTTTGTCACAGGCAAAATCTGCAGAATCAACACATAGACAAAATAAACAAGTCAAAACTTAAATTATCTAATACAGCATTGTATATTTTCAACAATCCATGTTCTAATTTCATGCACATAAAGCAGCACTGTAAATTTTTTGGTCCTGCCTTCATAACACTTTGTTTCCAAGGCCAGCTGTAGCACATTGTGATCCATCCTTTCTAACATCCATGACAAAACACACTATTATGCTATTGCTGCTTTTCCTAAGCTATTAGAAGCTGCATCACTTTTAAAAAATAAGGCTGACAAGAATATAATAGAAAAAATGTTTTTACCATTACTGGTACACACTTTGTGTTTCTCAACTAGGAAAAACAAAATGACATCACATTATCATTATATATGCTGCTGTCTCCCAGGATGTCCTTCAGGTGTTACGGAACCCTACAATGAGGAAAAGCAAAATATTTCTTTTTAAAGCTAGCAGTCTATTCTATAGAATATATTTTCCTCTTTACAAGCCAGCTGGCAGTTCACTGGAAGAATACTTTAATTATAGATATATGCTGACAGCAAATTTTAGCTTAGATAGAACATGATGCTGGCTAAGTAGTCCTTCCAAATGTGTTAATTTTAGTTTCACTTCCTTTAAACTTCCTTTTCTTAGCTGATTGATTTTTTTTTTTATTTCATAGGTACTTGAGATACTAATATAGATGGGTCAAATTCCACATCAAATCCACGGGAAAGCCAATTCTTGAATTACACAAAGGCTAAATTTCTTATTTTATTCTTAATCATATAAATATAAAAAATAACTGTGAGAAAACACTATTTTTAGAATTACAGTAGATTTAACATAGCAATTGCTTGCTTTTCTGGTTTACAATATGAAATGTATATGAATATTACAGACATATTAAAAATTATTTTATCTTAAAATAAATTACTATAAATATTTCCTATTAGTAAAGGACACAAAAATGCCTCTTTTTTAAATATTACTGCCACAGACAGAAAGGATAAAATCTAAAATCTTTGGCCACTTTTAAATTAAACCATCAGACCCTCAGCTAGTTAAAGTTAATATAGCTTTATTGATGGCAAGATTATCTCTTTTTCTTTTTCTTCAACTGACAAAATAGAGCAATTAAGTTGGAGTGATATTTTAGGAAGATGATTGCCTTAACTCTTAACACTGCACAAAGGGCTGCCTGCCTGATAACATCTCACAGTGCAGTTTTATTTACATTTTAAATCTAACTGCTTTTTTGCCTCTTGAATATTTTAAGTGAATGTTGAACTCTCATTCTCCTTAACAGGATTTCTGACTCCTCAGTTATTTTAGGATTATAAAAGAGAGACTGTCCTGTACTATACCAAAATGCTGTCACTCAGTAATATACCATTTCTGATCTAAAGCAGAATAATCAAGGTATTAAATAATAATAATTAAGTATTAATTTAGGTATTAAATTTTTTCTCATATGATTATTCAGGTAAGGTACATTTACACAAAACTTAGGCTATAAAGTATTAGTTTGCTAAATCCTATAAAATATTTCTCCAGCCATTTGCCTCTACAAGATTTGAAACCAACTATAATTAGCTGATAATAGTTGTAAATTGCTGTATCTTGCATCCCCTCTCTTTGCCACTTTTCAATGCTTAGGACTCTGATCCATCACCAAAGAAAATATAAAAGCAGAAGTTAATAACATAACTGAACTTCTACTGTGCCTTTCATCCAAGATCCAGAATACTTTACAAATATTAATTAAGTTTCACAACACCCTTGTGTGACACCAAAGCATCGGTGCTGCCATCAAGATATCAGTAGATATTATTTCTTCCTTTATGCATAAAAACTTGGTTTCAGCTTAAGGCATTGGTTAAAAATGCCCTGAAGCATGCAAAATGAGGTATTACTTTACCATTCAAGAGCAAAACATCAGATGTAAACCATATAAGCCACTCCAACAAATGGTACCATTTTAATTCTGAAATCGATATTATCCACTCAATTCCTTGCTGAAAAATGTAAAATGGGCAAAACAGCGACTCCTTAGCATATACATCTTCTGACTGTGCCAAATGCTACATCAATTCTTTGCAATTAGAGTATAGAATATAGAGTATTCTTTGCAACTTGGAGTATAATTACAACCTTTGCAATAAAATGGATTTATTGTATGGGAAAAAAACTCCATACACTACAAACAACAACAACCACCAAAGAAACTACTTTCTCACCTCCAGAAACTGAATTCAGCTTTTCTGGAATATGACTGACCTTACTAAATTCATTTGTAGTAGTCTCTACTGTAGTCTACTATAGATATTTCTATATCTACACAGATACAGAAATCTCTGTATCCAGTGAGGGTCAAGGGTGACAAGCACAGATGTAGATGTCTACATTGAAGACTTCTATGCTACATCAAGTTAATTCCAGCCCATGTCTTGTTTGCAAGCATAACTACATTTAAAAGGCAAAACATTAACTAGTTGTCCACTACAAATCAGTAATGATACAGTAATAAAGTTACAGTAATATAATGAAACTGTATGAGTAATATGATACTATTATCCCTTCTAGAGTTCTGTGATACTTCCATCTACCTCTTTTTCTTGGTACTTCATCTATCTCTTTTTCTATCTCTCAATTTATGGCTGCTTTGGCTCTTATTTCAGAGTTCTCAGAATGCTTCTCTGACTCTTGTTTCATGTTTTGTGCCTTGTGTGGTAGCATCCAAATGAAACAAATGCTGCAAAGCTTCGGTAGTAATGCAGAATTCAAGTTCTCTTTTCTACATTTGAGCATGATGCTTTATCCAACTTTCAAAATTGTTCAGAATTATATGAAACAGAAAAGGAATTGTCAAGCTTGTATATTTTTCCAGAACTGATGCAAAATTACCCATTTCTAACATCAGTAGTTACAAGAAGTGACTGAAATGCAGCTGCTTGTAGTGTGATTAGTTACAAGTGATGCTGGAATTCTGAGGCAAGCAAAAAAGAAAATACACAACACATGAAATTCATCACATTAACTTCAGACACCTGCACTGTACATAGCTGCATTTGAGCTGGTTTAGCAGACTCCCTTTACAATCAATGAAGAAACTTGGAAGTTGTGATTCATTTTCTTCAAAGGGAGAGATGTGTCTATTACTCTTCATTGACTTTAATAGGAGTCCAGCCAAATAGCTCAGATGAAGACATCTACCCCACAAATGTGTGAAGTGGAACATATCCCTCCCACTGATACTGTTTGGGTATTTTATAGATAATTACATTGCCTCAGCAGCTATTCCACACCTTCAGAACACAGAGCAATATGTATGCTGCCATTATGGTATCAGCAAAGTCCCACTGTATCTGATCAGTTGAAAAAATTATAGGATAATGTAGTAAAGAATATATGACTCTGTATACCATCTTGATAGCTTAAACATCTTGTTTATTAAATTCTAAAGCACTCTTAAAGAGCACCTACTTTTCGGTCTCTGCAGGCCTGGCTTTCTCAGGTATTGCATATCTAAAATGAATGCAAACACATTAACGTGTTTATAAACTTGTTCAAGGATTTAAGCAAATGCAGGCATATTGAAAAGGAGTAAAAATCCCATTGTGCTGTTTCACTGTGCAAATATAATTTCTTGTGAATTATAAACCCCCAAGCATTTCCTTATTTCAAGTATGTTTTCATTATTCCAATAATGCTGTACTCATCCTTGAAGTGAACAGAACTCCCTTTCACCTTTACAGTTTTAACATTCTGTATAGACACTATTTTAACTATACTTTGTCTTCTTTGTCCACAGACTCTATTTCCAGCAATATTAAGTAGCTGATAGATTACTCTGGGATTTTAGGTGGTCCTCCTTTTAAGTAACAGCCTTCACCCTTTTCCCAAAACACCCAATCACTGTCCTTTAATACCTGTGGTTTTTTTTGGTTTTTTGGGGTTTTTTTACAGAAATGGCTCTTAGTTTCTTCTAATCTCCTTGCAGTTCCTTATTCAGATTTTGCACAAAACTTCAATACTGATTTTTTTTTTTTTCACTGCATATTCTCATTCTGCATGTCTGGCTATTTTGGATACTGTCTCAAAGTTCCTGATCCCCACAGCTAGGGCAGGCACTAACTCACAAACTGTTTTCTTTTTTCCTCAATTGTTAGTCTTGTAGAGTATAAACTAACCCCATATCATGTACAAACTCCTGCAGTATTTTAAACTCCAACCTATGATGCTAGTCTCTTTCTCTATGCATAATTATAAAATTGTTCTATAAAATCTCTGAGGTATCACAGGTTGACAATAACAAAAAATACCAAAATTTTTACTTTGTCATCCCTATTTGTAAAATATAAAACCCAAAAATTATCATCAAGTAAGACAAAATTGAAATAATTTTAAAGCCCTTGAAAAGTTTTGGTAGAGGGAATAGGGTTTCTCCAAATTTAAATGTTGCTGTAGTCAAAATGACACAGAATGTGCAATAATGTGTTTGTTTTTCAGATACTGTAGGTCTGAAGAGATTTTTTTTTGTATACTTCAATTATAAAAACATTTAAAACATACAAACTTGTGCAATTTTTATTTTAATGAAGATGAGAAGTTCATTAACGAAGATAAATATTTCATTAGATGTTAAATAAAACAAAGAGATTTTTTGGCTTCTCTCAGCACAAAATTCCTTTGAAAGATTAATTAATACATGCAAATTATGCAAATTAGACCCATGCAAATATTTTATGAAGACAATTAAGGGAACCATTAATTACTGCTTTTTTTGCTTCAGTGAGATTCATTCATTTAATTTTAATTTCACTTTAACTGTTTTGATGTATAATCTTGCAGCTAAGAACTTTATCTTTCCTAGTGGGTCACTTAAACTTATAAATTTCATCAAGTGAGCAGCAACAGAAATCTGCAAAGATATTCTCTGGGCTATGTTTAGTATCAAGAGAAATTTTTGACACAATGCACTCCTAGAAACTGCAGAACTGGAAGGGAATGTGAGCTCATTCTTGGACAAGGTTCAACTGCTGGAAAAGCAATTAATTTGCTTTGGCTGTGCTAATATAGGGGAATTAGAAAGTGTGACACAAGACAAATAGAAATAATTAGTTCTCCAAAATGATGTTCTCATTAATATGGTTTGAACAGTAGAAATAAAAAACATTATTGTGGCATGTCTGCATTCTGTCCCTAGCCACAGGAGGTAGGAAAATGCAACATACAGCATTTTTTCACCTTTGTAGTTTGTGTGGTGGTGGTATTTATTTTCATTTTTTAGTGTGGGTTTTAAGAAAGGCAAATTGTGGACCTGATCCTGTTATCTAAAACCTATTGTACTTGCATAAAGCATGAGGAATCCCTACACTTCTTCCCGTGAAAAGATGAAGCTATAAACATAACTGACTAGGCTTTTCAAAGCAATACACTCAAGTTCCTAAATTGAAACTTTTATTTCAATATCTTTCATTTAAATCATATTTTATTACATGCAATACCCAAGGTATAATGTGCTTTTTCTGCAGCTTAGGCTCCTTTAGTAAAAAGATTGCTCTAGCAAAAGAGTTACAATATCCTCTCCAAATCCGATAACATAATTTTCTTTTTCCATAAGATGAATATACATACACACACTTTAAAAAGTACATCGAGGTGGATTTTCACTTGCTCTCCTTTACACTTACACCAATACAAAGCCAGTTTTCCATAAGCAGTGAACATCACTAGCTGGCACTCTTTACAAAAACAGGCTGCTGGAAGGCTCTTAAGAACATCTGCTCACTTACACTCTGTATTTCTTAGCTTGTTGCAGGTTTAAAGGTAATGGAAGACCATGAGGCCCCTTTAAAATATTAACTTCTCCCTCCCCTGCAGGTTTACCAAGTTCCAACTGAAGGCACCTCCCCTTGAAAGTTTTGCTGTCTACATGCCTTTTATCTAGAATCAGATATTAAAGTGCAATGACTTGATATAATTTATTTCTTATTTCAGTTAGGTGGAAAAACGATTGCATCTGACCGACATAAGAGATTTTTCTCTTTAAATACAAGGAGAGAAAATGTGGCCATGAATTAATATTTTTGAAATCTGATTACCACAATTAATAAAATCCTTAAGTGCAACTACCACAGAGGTTTAGCAAAATTACCCAATAAAATTTCTAGAACTTACACTGTAATAATTAATTATAAAAATCCTAATCCCTAATTAGGGACTTTATTGATAAAAAGTTAAAATCTATGAAACTTTCCTATAGCTACCTACTGCTTAACAACATAGATATAGTATGTCCATGCTCCTAATTTGCTAAGAATGTGTCAAATGCATGGATGAATGAACACTATTCTTGCAAAATGCTGGGAAGTGCCTTCTTCTTTGACCATTAATTTTGTTGCTAGTCAGCTGATTTTTTGAAACTTTTATTAAATGTGTCTGTGTTAATGACTTCTATACAAATAAATATTAGAACTACTACCTCATACTATATCTGGTAGATTCTAGACTAGCATTTCCTAAAAAGCTTTTGGCATTCAAATATTGTTCACCCTTTGTTGGGATCTTCTTATTCTCCCTCCACATTGCTAACTTCTTTCTCAGTTTGACTTTTTGCTTCTTGCTCAACTTTCTGTTTTAATTTCTGAGGGCTATGATCTTCCTCACATTGTGTCTCTCTCTCTATACTTTGTATCGGAGTAGTCTAATCCATAAACTGAAATTCAGTCACTATATCCACGTTGACAATTGACACAGCCCTTTGTACTCCAGGCCTGTTCCCTTCTGTCTGACATAAAACCTCAGTCTGCTTTTCTGATCCTCTGTGTGCATGTGTCGCTGCTCTGACAATCTCAGTTTGAGAAAACAGAGCTGTTAATCATTCACCCCTTCAGATTTCTCCTCATCTTCCCCACTACTACTACTCTTAGTCACTATGAACTACTCTTTTAATCTTCTCTGTCAGTAAAGTTCAAAATCAAGGTATCCTGTTTGTTTGTAACTTCTGACTCTTCATTACAACAGTGTCTAAATTTATTCTCATAAAGTCTCTGCCCCTCATTCTCCTATCCCTCTTTCTAGCTGTAAACTCACATGATGTTTCTCCTCATATCTCACCTACTAAAGTTTCTGTCTCAGTTGTATAAACAAATTTGTATGGCAAAAATATTTTCCTAGCCTGCTTCTTTGAATTGTCACTCTCTTCTAATTCCTTCACTGGCTCTTCCCTTTTAACAAGTAGAAACACAGTACTTGAAAGGTTTTGCCTTACCCTTCACTTTGTGCATTATTCCTTATCAAAATGCTTCAAATTGGAGTGATACTTCCAAATAAGCATCCTCCTAGAGCTGTCCACAGTTAAGAAGACCCTCATGAACTCAGTACAACTCTTTAGGTTTGAAGCCTGGATTTGCAGATGATCTGACAGAAAGACCTGAGATCAGGAATTCTGCCTGAATCTATAATGTGATGAGAATACAGGTTCATGGAGATATATAACTTCCCATATAAATCAAAAGCCCTTACCAGCACAGTCACTAACATCTCACAGTCATCATCTCCCCTCAATATTTCTATAAAGTTTTAAGGAAAGTGACACCATTTGGTTGCATTCCTTCAATAACTTTAGTTTACCAGGTCATGAATGGGACAGTAATTGCAATACTATTATAGGGACATAGGTAGAGATGATCACAACAAAAGATTTAATGAATACTCTTGCCTCCCTGCTTGCAAGAGATCTTAGAAGAAATGCATTAAAATACTTTTTCACATAAAACATTGCTGTTGCCATAAAATACTTGTGGACAGATTTGCATTTGATGGCTCAGATTTAATTAAATATTACATCTTCTTTGTGTTTTTGACTGAAACATTAAAAGGACAGTGTAGTAATGTACATGTGCTTTCAGCTCCTGAAGCACAAAAAGCTCATACAATTTTATTTTACTTCTGTGAGTAAAAGTATAGCAGGTATTAAGCTTGTGTGTACACAAGAAAGCTGAAGAAAAAATTTCAGTGTAACTTTGGGCTAGGAAGCTGGTAGAACCTACACTAATTAAATAAACCACTCATTACTACTGTAGCTTCAAGCCCTTGAAATGTCTTTATGCAAGGTGTTTTAACCAAACTGGTTATATTTATGTAGAAGTACCAGAATCTAGAATTTATGTCAGGTCTTTTTTACAAAAAAATGAATACACAGGGTAAACTTGGTATATGAGTAGCACACATAGAAAATCAAGTAATAATCAAATAATGTTAGGCAGCATATGTTGTTGTATTTTCAAAGCTTTGTTTAACAAAGAAAAGACTTGAAAACACTTAGACCAGATGCACTTTGTCATTACCCTGATATTCACAGAGGCTAGCCACCAGTCTGAGCAAGTGCAGAGCAGGCACAGAGGATGTGCTCTATGTATTCTGTTAGCAAGGAGTTTTGAGACATAAATCCTGTCACTGATATTAAAGTTGGTAAATTCCATCTAGTTTTCCATATGTCTGTACAATGAGAAAGCATGACAGAATATATAAAAAGAAGGGCAAAACATGAAGGGCAGAATAAAATCTTTAGCTCTTGCAAGATTTAGGCTCAGTCTCTGATATACCACAGATTTCTGATATATCCATGATCAAACTCCTTAGCCCCTTTATATATAAAGATAATTGCTTTGTTCTGCATCACAGGAGTATTTCCTGATGTGAAGACTAAATCCATTAAAGACTGCAAAGTTGTTCAGATATTACAATGAAAAAATTTCTAGTAGATTTCCAGTTACTCCTGGCATAGCTCAAAACAATTTATCTGAGACAGCCACAAGGCTGCAAATTAGAATCAGTAGCACAAATAAAAAAGTAAGTATCTATTTACTAAAACTTATATTCATGCAGAAACATTATAGAAGATTAAGTTTCTTCTGAAAATAAATAACCAAAATTCAACAAAATAATTTTGGACTACCTAATTCTTGTAGATTTAAAAAATTAGTGCTTTCTCATGAATAATCTGTCCTTAAAAAGTTTCTCAGAACTATTATGCACAAACATGCTTTCCTTCAGCTTGATGCCTAATTTTGTTTTGTTTCAATATATTTATTTACACAGCAGTTGAAAAGAATTACACATTCTTAATAAATACATTCTGTTGAATGTCTGCTAAAGACCAACTTAGCTTCTTTAGGTATTTTTTAAATATGATTACTCTTGCAAGCTTCATGGCCAAAATGAATTGTTTGTTTCGAATTAAAAAGAAAAAGGAGGCAGCTATAAAAATATTTTAATATTGCATGTACAGATAGAAGTTAAAGATGTTCCAAAGAACAAAGAAGGTATGAGAATGTGCTAATACACATTAGCAAGTTCAGAACTGCCATATCCAGGACCATTTATCTATTTGGCCAGAGAGCTGATTTTGAGTCACACATGGTAAATATTATCATATCCTTTTGAAAGTCAGTCACTTTGGGATTCTTTAAAAATAATTTAAAAAACACCCACAACTTTTTCTCCCTATTTGACCTTTTCCTATTTCAGTCAAATGCTATATTAAATATAAGCTAGTCCACAAATAACAGGGGAGCAAGATCTAGAGAAATTACCTCATGAATGTTTGTGTGTAAAAATTATAGGAGTGTCATTCTTCATTTCAGAATTAAAACAGTGCTAACTATATTTTTATTCAATATATATAATAAACTATGAATTTCCATTGAATATAACCCAAGTGTAGAACATCCTATGTTCAAAGGCATTCTAAGAGAGCAAAAGGGGCTTGGTTCAACATCTGCTTTGAGTCAGACTTCCACATCCTGTAAGGCTGCTTCCAGCTGCTGCTACAGAAAGGCCTGGATCTTCTGGAAGCACGATGCAGATGTCTCAGATGCACTGCAGCATCTCAAATAGCACAAGGCATCTACTTGTGGACAACCAAATAACTTTTTAAATAGTGTGAGAATTAATGTTAAGATAAGAATATCTTAACTTCTCTCTGAAAACCTCATTTCAGAGTTTCAGACATGCAGGGATAAGATAGAAAATTTATTATGACCTTCCTTGGTAGATTAGCTCACATGGCTTGCTTAGAAATTTTTTCTTCTTTGATTCAGATGGTGGCTGATAGTCAAAAAAGGCCACTGAATAGGATGGCAACCATTCATATTTAATTGTTTAAGTCTCATTTAACTTGAAATTCAAGATTTGAAATCTAATCTGGATTGGATGTTTCTTTTTACCTACTCAAGCTGTAGCACCTTTCAGGAAGGACGTGTGGATCTCCCTGTCTAATAGATTTCCTCCTATGTGTGCTAAATGGATAAAGTAACTTGCTGGTTACTAGTCTACATTACTAGTTCTCTAAAGCACAGTAGTTTATGAAGAATTGAAAAATATTACTGTTATTTTGGTGTAAGAGTTGTCTCCCTTATTCTTCATACAAGTCACAGGGGAAGAGCATATGTTAGGAAAATCTCAAATCATTAAATATTTTGACATCCGTTGATGGTGAGGTCTTGGGGATTTAATAGAAGAATGCAACACTAATACTGAAAGATGAAATTCCTTTACATGGCTATAATAGACAAACATCAGGAAATTTTAAATGTTTATAGAGGTTAAAAAACTAATGCCAAGAAACAATCCTCTTTATGACATATCTTAACATGATGTGATGTCACTACCCAGTGCTTGTCTAAGATCCAGTAAATGTGGAAGAGGGAAAAATAATAAGAAAAAGAGACAGCTCTCTACACACTCTATTGGGAAATACTGATAAACAGCTTACAGCCATCAGATCTAGCTCCTCAACCAGCCCCAGAACATTCTGGGTTATAGTTCAGATGTGAATGATCTAGAAATCCACTTTATTTATACCTGTTTCATGGTAGGCTATAGAAATACTGTTTCACTGAAACAATGTTGTTTTAATCCATTTTTCATCCTGGTTTATAAAAAAATCAAGCCTTTTAGTTCTTTCTCTGAAAGGGAAAATATTACTTATTTTTTAGCTGATGTGACTATGATAGAAATATATGTTCTACCTGCCTGATCAGGTTTCAGTCACCTTCTGAGGGAGAAGACAAAGGGAACAGAGTACTTATGGGAAACAAAAATACCTGGGATGGTGCCTTGCAGACTCCATCCTTCTCAGGTAGCAAGACAACTGGGGTGACCCCAGAAGTCTATTAGGGAAGAATTCATCCATCCTATCCTTTCCTCTTTGAAAAAGATGAACATGTAGGATGAATGAAAACGAAAGTCAAAATAATTCTATATAAAGCCTTCATAGCCTCTGGAGCACAGTGTGAGGTTTTTTTAATATCTGTATTGTCCTGAATCTTCCCACTTGACTCTGTTCATGTTTAGTCATTAATTTTACATACAGTTTCCTTAATGCTGAACTAAAGCACCATGTTGGAAGAAAATCTGATTGATTAACCATTCATCTCAGTAGAAAAGTCAGGAACATATTTGATTTCCATCAGCTCCATATATATACAGCTATAAAAAGAGACGTAAATTGCCATAGATAGCAATTTCAAATAAAATGTGAAAAATTTTATGTAAGAGTGTGTGTTGAAGGAGAGAGTTGAATAAGAGTACTTTGTAATACATATATAACTGTATATTCACTCTGTGACCTTCCTTTGCTTTTTGGGTGATAGATAACAGGATTATGTACCTTAAAGTTTAAAGGTGTAGCTAACAATGACCTATGAACACTATGAAACAATTGTCTATTTATAGGTTACTGCCTGCAATCAATATCACCTTCTGTTTAAGTTAATCAATGTTATCTTTAATTGATTAGCTTGGGTTGAAAACCTGCCAAAGTGCTGACTCCTGGGCAGGGGGATAGGGAACATACTTATTGCTGTTTGGTTTCCATGCATTTAAGATAATTTCAGTATTTATCCATGGTCAATGAAATATGAAACAAAATAAATCTTTAACATCTGTTTCCTCCTCAAGCTTTCCAGTATCAACAGTAAAAGACAGATAAACTAGCAAGAGATGTTTTAAATGTCTACTATAGATTTTAGGTTTAAAAGCTAAACTATATTGGATAGTCTGTCAACCCAAAAAAATCAGTAAAACAAGTGTCTTTAAAACTTGTGAGCTGGTAAAGCTAGTAAGGCTTAGGAGAAATTAAATAAAATGTTTAAATTAGTGTGCATAGAGAGAGCCTAGCTCTTTCTAAAATGTCTAAAAATTAAGAGAACCTATTTTCAGAGATATATCTTCAGCAACAGTAATGAAATTCAAGGTGGTGCACACAGATTAATGTTGTTATTTATTATTATGTATATAATTTCACTGAAGTGAATAGCACTGTTCACATGAATAATAAGTGCATGACCCTGACATTAATACAAGGTGTTACACAGTGAAGTCAAAAAGCAGCTGAAGTTTAAGGCACTAATCAGAAGGAAAATGAAGCATTGTGTGTTACTGTAAATAAGAACAGTGTTGGACCAGCAAATATTTTATGAAGACTGAACAAAAATGAAATAGAATCAGGTGGACTATCCAAAGGGAGTTAGCAAGACAGCTCCACTAAATGTCACTGAGGGTTAGACACTAATATTCTAACAGTGTCTCACCCTTAAGACCATCACTAGGTCTGAAAATAAATTTTCTTTTGAGCATAAAGAAGACAAAAGAGAACAGCAATGCAGAAAACACACTACCCTTTAGCTTCTATAATTGAACAGTGCATGTGCATATGTTTTCACCAATGCATCAATTTGTTTGACAAACTCTGGCATGCAGAGTTTGCATATAGAAGAATCAATAACAAACCAGCAGATATCACTCCCCAGTGGGTCACTACAATGGCTTTGCTCCATTCTGTTGTCTTTCCCACATGCCTCAAATCACTACTCTTACCCAGAGAGGTGCTAGAATAACCCAAAGGAAAACAGTCACATTACAGAGACAGTCTTGTCTTATGCCTGCAGTTAACCAAAACTGTAGAGACTCAGTCGTCTTACTGATCTTTAGAAATCTTAAAAATGGACAATTTAATGAAGAAACCTAAAAATCAGACAGGTAAAAAGAAAAATGCAAAATCTATCTGTCAGATTGCTGGAAGTCACATTTTCACAAGACATGTTATTTCACATTGGCGGACCTTCAAAGTGCTTCTTGACTCCTAAGCTGAATAAAAGATTTTTTATTGGCAAATTAAATGGAAATGATTAGGTTCTTTGTTGCTGGGTTGTGGTTTTGTGGTGGTGTTTTTTTTTGTTTTGTTTTGTTTTTTTTTTGGTTTTTTTTTTAATCAGGCCTTATGGAACAACAGGCTAAGTGGCCTAAAAATCATAGAAATATTCATCTGAACAAGTCAGTCCACTGTTTTGTCATTGCTGCTTCACAGAACCTTTTTATATTTCTATAGGTCTAGAATAGTCAGCTGTGTGTTTCCATAAACAGCCTAGCTAAGTAGCAGATGTTTCCTTGGGCAGTTATTCAACATATCTAGAAAAAAAAATCCCTTTGCCTTCCAGGCTTCTGACAGCTTTGTTTCCAGCTCCTGACTTCTTTTCCCTGCTGAAATGTTCAACCTTTATAGCAGGCCTGCACAACAGGTGGGCCGTGGGTCTCTTGCAGTTTGAAAAACCATTTGTTTGGCCCTTCAGCTGCTGAGAAGCACCATGTACTGTTTGGTTTGCCCAGCTGCCAAGAGGCAGCAACAAGGCGTCCAGCAGAAAACGCGGATCTCTGCCTTGTCACTGATCCTTCAGCATGCACGTGCCTCCTAGTCAGCCACTGGCTCCAGATCATACACACACACATTGCCTTGCAGGTCAGGGAAGTGACATATCAAGAAATATTTGGGATATTCAGAAGTAGCACTTGGCAGGGGAGGAGGTGAAACAGAGGTGGAAGGAAAATGAGAAAGCAACAATAGAGGGGAAGCTGAAACAGTGCTGAAATGGGTTGACAGAGAAGAAGGAATGTCACACAGGAAAATGAAAATGTATTTTCGTTCTGCAAATGACCTGATACATTCACTTGAGAATTCTGGCTCTATACTAAACCCAAGCACCTCTCTGCTAGAAGTCCCATGCAATAATAAATGAGTAACAACAAATCCATAGTACTTACTAAGTGGTGATAAAACCAGAATTACTGATGAGCAAGTGTAAATTGAATAAAAATGCAGAATTTACAAATTGATATACATTTAGCAGAGAGACATTTAGCAGTTCTAAGAGTTTTAATAAGGCAAAAAAATCAAGAAAAATCTTGGTAAAATGTATAAAGAATCAGGTGCATTCCTTAGGTTTAATCAATTAATACTTTAGAGAACATATGGCCATTGTTTTACCTGGCATTATGCAGATGGATGACCTCATCTTTAGGCAGCTATGGATGCAAATGGAATTGCTTTTGATAAAAGGGGATGTGGAAAGGAACAGACAGAAATGCAGAGATAGGAGATAGAAGCTCTAAGAGAAAGATGCAATTCTTGAAAGGACTCTACAGGTAAAAGAAATGTACTTAGCACTGGTCATCACAGTCAATATCATGCAGAAAATAAATGAAGAAAAGACTAAAGAGAAGACATCTCAGTTAAATGTGCTGCAAAGAATAGTGATGTCCCTAGAAAAGAAATACATGTTCTGTCATTTGAGGATATTGAAAACTATTTTTAAAAAATCATTAGTTAATTTGAGAGTAGCAGTGCACTGGAAAATGTATCATATCTATGATTAGCAGCCAACAGTAATCTTCTCTAAGTCTACAAACATGAACTCATAAAAATACTCAAGATTTACAGAAATTAGGACAAAAAGTCTGATGTGATTGGAATTGGAAATAAGGACAGAAAATGTGACTGAGGGAGTGACTGAGACTGGCTAAACAGAAACACAGAAACCAAGGCACTGTAAGACACTGAGAAATAAAGTACTAAAAATGATTGGCTGACAATAACTGACATTAAAGTTGGAGGACTGAATTATTTGCATTAATAGACAAGAACAGAACCCAGTGGCTGATAATACAAGGAAAGAGGGGACACAGAACATAGACAGAGCAAGAAAGTCAAGTAAACTCATATGAGGTTTCTTAGAGGGAGAAATCATGGTGAGTAACTGGACATGTGGCATTTAGATAGAATGTTATGAATCAGTATCTGGAGACATCTGGATCTTGATTAACAAGGATATTAGGCAGAAGAAGTCAAAACTTCAGGGGCTGGAATTATGTCTGGATATAAAAAGAAACTTGTGTTGAAAGGGGTGGGGGAAAAAGGATCAAGAAAGAAATTAGAAAATTTGAAAGTTGTTATTAAGACTGATAGAAAACCCAGAAATGGGGGAGAACCAAGAAAAAGAAAGCTTGATGGAGACACTGTTAGAGGTGATACAGGTTGCAAGAAAAATGAAAGGAAGATTCTGTGCCCAGGAGCACGAAATGTATCCCAAGATTGTCTTTATCCCAGCAAGTATCTGAAAAACTGCCATAGCAAAATGGTCATTCCTTAGGCCACACTGCTAATATGATGGTATTTCAGTTTATCAGTTGCTTGGTTAGCTTTATCACTGTTAATCTTAAAATTCAATTCCATATGGTTTTCAGATGTTGTCTCACAGTGAAATTTCTGACTTTGTAGTTTACTTGTTGAGAAGACAACTCTAGGAGATGGTCACCTAGGACATTAGTGAAACAAAGCCCTCAGCTGTTAGGAAATGTCAAAATTAAGATTTAATATATTGAAGAAATTTAGATAATCATTTACAACTATTCTCTAAAGCATGATGTCTGATTATGGAAAAATTATACATAAACCAAGTATTATATAAAGTTTTAGAAGACACACTGACCACTGAAGATGAAGAAAATATTGGATAGATATCCCTTTATTCACATATATTTTTGTCCCCTGCACTGAATGAGACAAAGTACTGTGAAAAATACAGTATCTAATCATATAATTAAAGATTGTATCATGACACAGACACAAAGACAGTTGAACAAAGGTGCGGAAGACAACCTTAATTCCACCATTTCCTAATTTTGGAATGCTTGACTTCACAGCCTTGATAATGGCCTTTTCCAATAAAGCTTTTCATCTCATAAAAAATATCATCACATATTTCCACACACTTTTGTCCAAGATTTATATATCAGAAATAGAACTGTGTGCAGTAGCTTCACAGAACCACCAAAAGTTTCTTTTCATTGTGGAAGTCCTTCAGATACCCATCTTTCAAACACAAATATAACAAGCAAGAATCAAGGACTATCAGTTGCTGAGATTATTATGTGGATTTTACTTGTAGAAAAATAGATTAAACAAGTTCCAAACCAATGCAGAAACAATTTAGGTTAGGTTTCAGGGCAAATGACTAAAGCTGTATATAAGCAATTTTTATTAATGTGGAGGGCAACTGCAGGGCAGCTTTCCCCTAATATTTGAGCAGCAAAACGCACACTTGCAATGGGCAAATTTAAATCAAAATTTCTTTCTTGCTCTTTTTCAGTAGCCTTCGAAGGCTTTACAGGTAACTTCATACAGGACCAGTGTGCTGAGTTGCTGTTATTTTCTTTCTCTGTTTCTGGATCTGTTCAACATCTCTATTTCCTACCTTGTCCTTTCTAGGAGGGGAGAAAGACAGATGGCCCTGGAAGGTTTTGTGTGCATGGTAGCTGAGTGGGTCTTTTTCTTACACCAGAAAGGTATAACCTGAAACCACTTAGCATTATACTTAACTGAATTGTTAATATGAGCCTAGAGAAGAGGTGGAGAACTAAAGAAAGGGAAGATTGTCAGCGGGAAAAGGCTTAGAAAAGGTAAGTTCATTTTGCTAAGGGACAGAGAGAGTACATAACAGACACATCTGGAGAAAGGCTGATAATGTGCTAGAAGAAAAAAAATAATATTTGCAGCAGAATAAGGAACTGAGGTGTGAAAATTTGACCAATGGAGAAGGAGGATGAATTTTCTGCTAGAGGAGAATGCATAGCTGAGGAAAAAAACTGATTGAGAGTGAGCAGGATGGAAGAACTTTGAGAATACAGAAAATGCAAAGGGCCTCTTGCAACAAAAACAAACATTTGGGGTAAAAAAACAGATAGACCTGAGAATTCAGGGAACTGAGCAGGGTAAGAAGACTTAGGAGAAAATGATGGAGCTGATTTCAGGGGCAGCTGGAATGATGGCATGCAGAAGTCGGAAATTATTTGGAAGAAAGCAGAAAAGGTACAAGCTGAGGCAATTGCTAGTAAATTTGAAATAAATGGAAAAGACAAAAAAATAGCAGCATGAAAGAGGGAAAATTTGATTAATCTTCCTCTTCTTACTAGGATAGCTTTGGGACAACAGGACAAAACCATTTGTGAGCAATTTGGCAAAAGGAACACATGATGGGAACATGACAAGTTAAAAATGGTCAATGGTGAAGATGGTGCAGAACTAGAACACTTTTAGAGGGTTTTAGATAATGTGTAAAGTGATTGGTGTCTAAACAGAATGAAAATGAAGGTACAGGACTTGGGAGGGAAACTACTGGGAGATAGAAAATTTGGAATGTGGGATATATAGAGGAAAAGAAAATGTAATAATGTAGACAGGCAAATACATGGTAAGTAACCAGATGGAGAAGAAAATTCAGTGGAAATAAGAAAGTAAAAGCAGCAGTTAATGTCATTGTTCTAGTGCTTAGTAAGAGGTCTGTTAACAAAACAGTATATAAAAGTCAAACATTATCTTTGTATGGTACCTTTTTGTGTGGGATGAGGGGGTCTTGGGAAACCGGATTGGGAGCTAGGCATAGGCATCTAGTGAACCTACAATATGTATGAAGAAGAGGATAATCTGCTTTATTATTATTTAAAACAGAAGCAAAGAAAACATTTAAAGCCAGTGTCTTCACCAGTTCCTAATAGCTTAGTATTTCTTTCTATCGCTCAAAAAAAATACATAAGTACATCTGAGACCCAAATTTGAGTTATTTATTATGATTATTCATTAACATTTTATGGATATTGCAGCAAACTGTTATCTACTCAGTATTTAAAAAACTCAAACACAACCCTAAAATACCCTGCATTGCCTCTTTTTATAGTCTTGTATTCAAATTCCTTTTTATTATTGCTCCCATTTTACAAAAGACTTTACATGCACTAAAAGTGAATCTAAATGAGTGCTACACGACGAAAAAATAGAACAGAACATACCCCCTTATTGACAAATGCAATTATCTTCTACGCTTAAATTAGTTCTATTCCTTACTCTTCAAAGTGATACTTAAAAATAGCAACATTTGATATAACTTCAAGTTGACAAGTATACATTTATTTATAATAAATAGTAAACAAAATCTTTAGTTTTAATTATGATTTTCTTGCATAATATTTTCTTAAATGCTGAAATTACACTTTGTATTTCAATTATATCACTTCCCTACAGAGCACTGAAGCTTTCATACCTTTGTTTGCTTAGTTATAGAACTACATACCATGCTCAACACAGTAAATTGAAAAATGATTGTGGATAAAAAGACTATTTCCCCAGGCATGCTTAGATACTGAGACACAGATGTATTTTTGAGAGGAATAAGAAAGTATTTCTCTAGTAAGTATTTTTTCCCCAGAACCTGAAAGATGCAAGAGGTGGTATTATATGTTTAATTATGGAATAGACTGTATATAGAATATAATAAATATTTGTGTATGATATTTCTTCTATAGTGCATACCAAAGTATCCAAATTATCATTTACAAATAAAATGTAAGGACACAGTGGAAATTTTGTATAATTGTGACAATATGGTCTTTGTTGCCCCAAACAAAATCCAAGAAAGTACTGGAAAATGTTTCAACCATTGGAAAGCTTTCTTAGAGTTTTGCAGAAAAAGGGCCCCATCTGTACTGAGCATGCTTTATCCCAGTGCTGCAGGAATGAAGTGGTTCTTTCCCTGCAATTCTTTCTCCTCACTCCTGCTTACAATTGTCATGCTAATCCTGAAATTGGAACAGAATGCTCTCAGTGCTTCCCCTCTGATATCCAGCCAGGTACACAAAAAGAAACAGAAATGTGCTGAAACCAGTAGGGAACGTGAGCCTGACCAGGGAGACGGGGGAAGTGGACACTACAGGTGGAGATGTGGTTTGCAACAGGGAAGGCTGGTAACAGAGAATGTCAATGCAGCTCTTGAAACGACTGGGTAAGGGGAGGAGGCAACAGGAAGGGTCAGACAGAGCCAGGGGGCTGGGGGTCATGGAGAGAGAAAGAGATGGTAATTAAGGAATAATCAGGGTGGCATGAAACTACGTTCAGAAGAGAATGATGTAAGAATGTGAAGTTGGAGAAAGAAAGAAGAGCAATGTAATATAGAGCAAGGAAAAGAGTCAGATTAACAATTGACAAAAGGTGGGATTGGAGGGAGGAGGAAGAGAGGAACTGGGACAGATACACAGAGATACATAGCAAGGGGGGACAGGGAGAAAAGGAAGTTTATGGTGAAAGGAAATAATCCTTCCAGTATTGGAAATGAACACTAAGAGTCCTGACATTTGGCATGACTTGCCTGCTATTAACTGTTCCTTGAACTATTTCTGAAGCCTGTCACCCTATAATGACTGATTTACATTGACAATATGTTCCTACAGTTACATTTGTGTTGTAGGGTTACATATTGCAGTAGATCTCACAGTTCGGAACTGCTGTATGATGATTGAGCTGAATACATTAAACTGTAAGACATGGAAACTGTATTTCTTGCTTCTTTCCTTTTCCTTAAAAACCCTCTGCTTTAGTTATATGTTGAGAGTACAAAGTAGACACAGGAAATGTGAGAATTAAGGTTGCCTTTGCAGTATGATTCAATACCATAATCAGAAAATATCATGTTCCAGTCTCGAACTAAATAATCATCTGTGGATTTTAGTTTTGCTTTTAATGTGCATCACCTGGGACAGATGAATCAAGGAAAAGTCATTACCGAGAATGTCTCCCGTAAATCCTTGATTTCACTTATTGCAAAAATGGAACTATATGGAATGAGCAGAGGATAGCTGGGAAATAATGCATAGTCATTGTTCAAAAGCTGGAGTGCTGTTCCTATACAGTTTGGGATAAATCCTTTAGAATACATGCTTTCAAATTTGTGTTGCTCATATTATAAATATCTAACTTGATATTTCAGCCTATGAGCAAGACTGAATTCAACAGGAACTGAATTCAACAGTGATCTGATTATACCTGCACGCTTTTGTCAAAAATGCAAATTATCCTGAAAATTTAGGTCCTTGATGCTTGACAGTTAAGCAATATGTCATCTTAATCTATATTTGACTCTGTTTCCCAGCTATGAAATTGGAATACTCCAAATTTCACTTCCTTGCAAGAATGCTCTGAAGATGGAGCAATTAATGTTTGCAACGAGTACAAGTACTGCAGTGACCAGTGCAGCAGCATGGCCTCCCAAGAAACTAGAAATCTGTTTTAGCATCAAAAGAAGTAACAAAATGTCTGGATTATAACAAAACGAAATAATGGCTGAATTCTTACCAAGTGAATTATATCAAATGGTGCTTTGAATAATGTATACATTTTATGGGAAGGAAGGCAGGATTCTGGGGTAACAGACCTCATAACATGTATTCACTTCCCAGGCAACATTTAATCTGGCATATTCCAAGTTCTGTGTTACTGACTGCAGACATAACTTGCTTTAAACGTCTTTGTTTATATATGTGTGTTTGTCTTTCATAAGAACTTATTGCATCTTTGGCATTTGTTTATATCTTCAATCCATTAAAAGCTTCTTGACTTTTTTATTCTGTTGTTACAGCCTCCTTGTGGCACACCAGTAACAACTCCTTGGAAGTTAGGAAGTGTGATTAAATAACACACAGAAAATGTCAAATGATACTGTTAGGATGATTGACTTCAAAATGCAAAATAAAGGCAATTGAGTGTGATTACTGGAGCTAATCCTTTTAGGCTTGCCTCTGAAAAATGCACCTTCATTTACCATTGAAAACAATTGCTATTTTTATTGCTTAGTATTCATGTAGGTAGATTTAGCCTGATGATAAGAACAGATATTATAACATAAATACTATCTTCAAAATTTGCTCTTTACTAATATCTTGATGTTTGTAATGTATATATACATTTAGATTCACGGGGGAAGTAATATGGCTCTCTTTAGTATTTCATGTATAAATTTACTCAGCAGATTTGTTTTATTAAAATGTAAATAATGGGATGTGGTAAATGAAAAATCCAAGATGGGAATAAACAGCTTATTTATTGTTAATGCTGAGAGTAGCTTATTGAAACACACCTTTCCATAACTGCCACTGACTATTAGCTATGAAATTCTCATCATGCCTTCAATGTTACCCATTAGGTTTAGCCATTTGTACAGTTAAAAGGCTCAAGATGTTTCAAATATACCTTTAAAAACATTAACTCAAATCAAACTACACACAGTCACAAAAACTGCATTCAGCATGTCTGAGATTCAACCCAATACTACTTCAAATTAATTATTCTTCTTTAATTGCTCTGTATAAACAGAAATGACCTATTAATTTAAAGAAAATCTATCAGCACAGAATGTATTCTCTCTAATAAACAAGCAAGATGAACTTGACCTTGTTTGAACTTGTTTTGATGTGGCCCAGATGGTAGGCTACATGCTTGAATAGCAGTCTAAAGCTGAGGAAAAACTCATATAGCAAGATCTAGATTTATAGCCTTTTGCAAATTCCTACCTTGTATTGTCCTTTCAGCATCTGTTCTGCCCCCGCTGCGGTCAGCTTCTATCTCTGGGGTCAGAGAGTCTAGAAACATAGAAAGGTAAGACTGACACATATTTCATTTGATTCTTATAGCCCTTTTTACAACCTGTTACTCCAATGCTGAATTACAATACAATCAACCTTTGTCAGTTTTTTTAATGTTGAACAATGACTGGAGGCCAGGACAATTTTTTGTTAGACTGGGAAGATTAATGAGCAATAGATTTTTCTAGCATAAAGGGGGGGAGAAAAAAAGGAATAAAAAAATTGACTTCTCAAGCTAATAATATAAAATTGTCCTAGTTTGAACATTCTCTCCAGTGAGTTTATTTGCACATACTATATAAAGTAACAAAGCGATAAAGATAGAGGTATCACTTGAATGAAGGAAAGAAAAGAGATTTTCCTTTTTTTCCTCTTCCATGATGTTATAAACTTTTAATGTAACAAGATTCTTTTGGCACTTAAATCAAAAGTTAATGACACAGAGGCAAAAATTGGCTTCTTACCATTTAGGACCCTGAGACTATCTGTTGAAGCTGCCTGTTTCAGTGTTTGCTCTGCTTGCTCTCGTCGTTTAGTCTCAAATTCAAGTGCTTCCTGCAATTTCCTCTTTGCCTTCTTTTCCTTCTTTAGCCTTTTCTGAATTATTGCTGTGAAAGGAAAATAACATCAGTGCACTCCTGTTTGGATCTGAAACTTGGCTGCATGATGACCTATTAAGGGTCCTGAGAAACACTATAACTGCAGTGTTCATATAAACTGATTAATTACACAATAACCAGTTAAATTACTTGAAATTTGTTGGAATCATCCTGGAATATTCTAAAAGCTACTGTTCTATATGACAGTATTGAAAACTGTATGTGGTATCAAGCAATGACTTTTTTTTTAAACAGCTGAGAATCTGTGAATTTTCAAATCAGAAAACCTTAGAAACCAGCAATGGAATGTACTTTTTGAATCATCTGACATAGGTAAGCCCCTGTCTCTGGAGGTGAGGGGGTTTTCAAAATTAATTTCACCATTTCTATTTCTCACAGCACAGTTAATAGACACATGGTTATATGGAGCTCTTGCCTCCCTGCAGCTTCTCTCACATAAGAGGGGCATTTGTCTGCTGGGTCCTGGGCAGCCCCCACCCTCCTCTGGTCCTCACTTCTTAGAGAAATCCCTGAGACTTCTAACTCCCCTCCAAGCTCTGCTTCCTGCCATCTGACCTCTTGGTGCCTGGTCTCTTCCCCATATTTATATATTTTCCACATTTCCCTTTTGTCTTTCTCTTTTCTCTTTCTTGCTTTCTCTGTTGGTGCCTGTCCCATTAGCCTTCTAACCTTGAAGAACTCACTGCAAATCCTTTATGTTGCTGGATCCTCCAGTCAAGTAAATATTACTGTGCTTTGTCAAATGTGAGGGAAAATATTAGTAAAGAAATGAGTGCTTTGAAATTAAATATAGAAAGTCTTTATTTAGAAAAAATGTTTTCCTTGAATCTCTTCAGCTTAAACTCTGTAGGAAAAGGATGTCAAATGCAGTATGGGACTTCATCACAATTTTCTTTTCTATGTTACCAGTGACTTTCAACCACAAAGGTAGACTTGAAAGATCCCTAACTAAAGGAACATATTACAAGTTATGCTTCTGATGGAAAAGGGTAATGTCAACCAATCTTTCTACTCCATTAAAACCAAAGTGGGCCTCTGAAGCAATCATGTAAAGTTGCAAAGCGTAGCATTATTTCCCCCACCACACCCCAACTGTTCTGAAATAGCACATTTAGGGTTTTCATGGATATGCATGTAAAAAGCTTTTTGTCCTAAGATCTTCCTGGATAATCCTTATCAGGAGATTCTGTTATTTTGACACTAACTAAAAATTATCACTAAAGAATTCTTTATTTGCACCAAAAGAATTATCCTTACCAAACCCAGATACTAGGAACTGTTAGGTTTGCATGTCAAAATCTATCTAGCCCTCTGTCTCACTGCAAAGTAATCTCTGGTATATGCCTAGGAATGAATGCTGGAAAATACAAAAATATACATCCACCAGTTCAAACTCCCCAGAGACAGTAGAATGTGATGGTGGTATCTTTCTCAAAATGCAAATAATGGAACCTTTAAAGGGAACTGTCATTGTTATTGCTCTTTAATTTATATGCTAAGAACCACCTTTTAGATGATCTTGTATATTTTGTGCTGCTATACAGAACTGTTCAGGCACAAAATTAACATAAGCACATATCCTGTAGTCAGAATAACTACATAATTTACATCCAAGACTTTGGAATTTTGGTTCTTTCTCATTTTGTACAACACCAACTACTTTACAGGCTAATTAGCTCATACTATCAAAGAATATCTAGCATCTATACAAAGGCTAAACTAAATACATTTTGAATCATTGCATGGTTTTAATGTTTTCATTATAAGTACTTTGAAAGTGATTGCAATAAATGAGAAGGAAACATATGTTGCTTTCTGAATTAAAATGTCATCATGGCTGACACATTGTAGATGCGACTACAGCAGTCAGAGCCAGAATTAGCAAACCCTTACTGTGTGGCTGCTCACAGAAGAGATATTATCCTACTTTCACCAGTTGATGAGACACATCCTACAGCCTTAGGAATCGCTAATTGGAAAATTTGAAAAGAAGGAAGGAAATACTACAGTAAATAAGCAGCTCTGTAGAACATACAGTAGCAGCCATGAATCCAACACTCCATAAAAACAGGCAAAAATACTCATCTATAAAAACAGGCAAAAATACTCATCTATAGCCACTAAACAGAATTATATTTGACTTGTATTAACATGATGAGCAAAAGGTAGATAGATGTTGCTTAATGCTGAAGATGCCCTTCACATGAAGGGTTAGTATGTGACACAGTGGCTTGTGTTTCTATGCTGTAGCTTTTAAGTGTTTTTCTGTATTTTCATACGGTGTCTCCTCACTTTGCAGGGAAGCTGGTAAATTCCTCCCTTCTTGCTCATGCTTCCATTAGGACATATGAAACTTTCTTTAAGACATGACACTTGCTATCTGAAAAAGTAATAGTAGGTAAAGGCTCCTATGCATTTTTCTGCTTTTAATTGAAGAATAAATTTTCACAATAATTACAAGCTGGCCTTATTTTTTCTCTCTTACTTCGATCTGTTTATTTGAAAGAACAATCCATATTTTTCTTTCTTTTATACAGAAGTATCCACTAGCAGAGACAGTCATCCTCATTATATTTGGTTTGCTGCATACCACCATTAACTGTTCAAATCCATTCCTGCTTTCCCAGTGCAAGATTGTCATTAGAGGGATGCATACAAAAGCAGGTAATGCATCATGCTGAAAATAATATTGCAAATTATTTCAGTAACCTGAACAAAATAAGGGACTATCCAATGTTTTATTCTGACATACAACTTTGAGTGAAATTAATTTTGCTTAATTTTATCTTTTCAAAACATGTGTCTAGCACAGCTTTGTCAACCATGTGACCTCTGGAGTTAACAGGAAGAGAAAGAAGTCTTCACAGCGCAATTGACCCCACCTACCTACCTAAGAACAGGCTATACAGGTTTCTTTTTTAATTGTCCAGCAAGCGAACTTTTTTTCATTAAAATGAGATCCTTAATTTGTAGATGGTGAAACTAAAGTAAGATCAGATGGGCTCCCCCCGAAACCTTTTCTGTTTTGCATGTGATCATACAATGCTAAAAAGGAACATATATTTGAGCAGTTGTGAGAAAGTTGTGAAGACTAACCAAATTACTTTACTCTTTTACCAAATTAATTTAAAAGTGTAAGTAATACAATTGTACTGAGCAGCATGGACCAGTTGTGGACCACGGGATGACTCATTGCACAGGTGTGATAATTGTTAACAGCAATTGTCTTTCAAAATATATTCTCAGAACTTAAAAAAAGGGCAATTAATGTGACTGTCCTACCCTTTAATGGGTCAAAGCATGAAACAGGATTACATTGTGTACTTACTGCTAGCATGTTAAAGGCATAATGACATTGGCTGTGAATCCAATTGTTCTTGGGATTCTCTGTTTAGGTGGTTACCAGAAAATTAAACTGGACAAGAAGAGACTTGTAACTCTAGCCTTGCAAAAAAACACATCTGACTTGTCATGGTCTGAGTTAAACAGCAAGGGAGTCCCAGAGGTTAACAGTCCTTGCAAAGTAATCAGGCATTATTAAAGGCTGAGACATACAGAGACAGAGAAATGAACACATAAAAAAAGATAGAAACATGCCTGTAATGAAAATAGTCAGTGCAAATCACTCCAAACTGCCTCACCTCCACTATCAATGTAATTAGTTAAAAATCTCTAACATGTACAGGCTTTACAGAGGGCTGATGTTAATGCTACAAATGCTATTAATACTTCTGCTTCATCCAGAAAAACCTTCACTGTTACTTCTACAAACATGTATTTTATCTACTATTATAAAGAGCTCATATATTACCATTATCTTTATATTTATTACATACAATTTGCCTAAATATGCGCTATAAGAACAGAACAGAGCTCCTAAAAACTTGCAGATTCTTAAATTTGATACAAATTGTCTTTTTATGAAGTAGCTATCCCATTTCCTAATGATGACAACCTGCAAAGGTCTGTTACAGCACGTAGGGTATTTATAATTGCTTTTGTATTACTGATGTAACAATATTCAAGAAAAATGTTGAGAAAAAGGAGGGTCCCTGCTCCAAGTCTCATGAAGACCCTATGCAAAATTAGGCAGGTTATAAAAAATCCTTCATTGCAGTCAGCTGACACCTAACATGATTTAAGGGATGTAAAATTTTGATAAAACATAGGGGTTTGATAGAAAATTGTTTCGTAAGGAAATAAATTACAAGGTGTTTATGTCTGCTTAATCAAGATACCTCTGTTCTTCTGCTCCACAGCCAACTGTTTTTCAAGTGTTTCCCTCAGTTCTCGTTCCCTGAAGAGTTCCATCTTCAGCTCTGTTTTTTCCAGTTGGACCTGCTTCTCTTGAGCTCTGGCATTGTCTATAGCAACCTTTAGTAGACCCTGTTCAGAGATAAAGTTGGATATTTGGAGTATGTTAGAATGGCTGACATAATAACTAACTACTGTTATTTCTCCTTGATAGTGATGTGATATTTTAGAAATAAAAAAATTCTGTCACAGGATCAAAGTTACCTATTATCAACAGCAATTTTTAACTGGAATTAATTTTTTAACAGATGGACAAAAATCTGTAAAAAGTTGGGCGTCAAGTTTTCTTAGAAAATGCAAACTCACCTCTGACTGTGCAAATAACTCATGTGAAAAATATACAGGAATAGGTTTACTCCTCTTAAGAAAAATTGGCAATCTCTCAGTCACATCGTACATAGAATTCAACCTCTAGTCCAACTCAAGCCAATGGAAATTAGCTAAAGGAGAAAGTCTCTTTTAAAGTATTGCCAACTTGCTCCTCATCCTTGTTAATTACTATTAATTTCAAATATTTACATATCTCATTAAGGTTCCATGGACTATAGGGATATTGGCGTAGTAAGGAAAGGAGAGTCACAAAGCAGGAAGACATCTCTGTCTTAACAAGTCTGCTCCTTGGTTTGTATGATTATTATCTCACAGCAGAAAAACAAAACACAATCATCTCTTGATTTCTTGACCTGAGATGGTTGATACAAACTCTACCTTTCTTTCTGTTGTTAGTATATCAGGAAATAGCAATTCAGATTATTTTAAACTTCTTTTGAGAAATCCAACTTCAAAATTACTTCCTCTTTTATAAGGAAATCAGTTGATCCTAGCACAGCTAACAGCATATTATTAATAATATTAACTAGATAGGACACTGAGACAGGGCATAAAAATATAAAGAGAAATGGAATTGAAATAAATGAACATGCAAATATCCTTTTCCCTTTCCCAAAAGCCTGGCCATCAGGCTCTTGGGTCTACACCCAAATCTCTCCTATTGAAGCTATCATAATAAAGTAGATAATTAAGCGTGGATATTCATATATGAACCTCCATGGATATGAAACTAACTCTCCTATATCCTAGGCAAGACTCGTGATAACTTAACCATAGAGATAATTTGACCCGACAGAGATTTAATTACTGATATAAAGCAAAACAATGCCTACAAGAGAGACAGAACAGTACTCCCCAATGCCTATGCTAGGGAAACATCCAGCTAACAGATGCAAGATTCACACTCAAGACCTGAGCACTATAGACATAAAACCATGATGTCCCTTTCCCAAATAAGCTTCCTCACCCCTCAGCCACACTTCCTAAATTGGATTCTGGATTGCATGTTCTTTCACAGTGTTTTTATAAATATCTCCCAAAGAAGAATGGAAAAAGAAGCAAGTATAACGATACTTGAGAAATAGAAAAAATAGTTTTTGTGAATGTTTTGTGAGTCTGCACATTTATCCCACTAGTCTTCTCAGTGTCAATGATTGCTGTAAAATTTGTGTCCTTCAAACTCCTCTTTTAGTTCTGTTTTCAGAGCCTGTTATTTTCAGTATTCCTCATCCTCCTTCTTAAATTGTTGCCTCAAATCTTCTCTTGTTCAGAGCTTAATGCTCTGCAGCTCTGTTACACTTCAATCTACTGAAGTCCCCAGAAGCTAAAAGAACTCAACACCTTCTGACTGCAAGGCCCAGATGGTCAGCAAAATGAGAAGAGAACCATGTTTGGAAATATGATAACAATGGTAACATAAAAAATGTCATCACAAATATGTTTAAAGCTTTAGCAGTTTTATTTTGCTGTTGTAAAATAGCTAAATCACAAAGGTAGTTTGGTTGAATGTTAAACCTGGATGATTATTAGAGAAAAACAAAGAAATCTACTGATAAAGCTCTACATACATATGCAAAGCAAAATACAATTTGAAATATTTGGAAAGTGTTTACAATCTGTTTTTAAGAAGTTAATATTAATCTGAAATCTGTTCCTTTTCCATAGCCATATTCTCCTATGTTTGGTGCCTTTGAATTAGTAAGAAACTGAAGTAGGAGTTGTTTATCAATACCTGCTTCTGGCTTATGCTTAAACTCTGGAGTGTTTTAATCTCCTCCTATTCCTCACTCTACTGGAACATGTGATTCATCTAAATCACAAATAAACCAGATCTAGAGAAATGACATGAAAAGTTTAATGCTGCAAACACTGTGTTCCCAATTTCTTAAAATCCATCTTGTTTAACAATAAAATCAAGCCACTAAAGCAACTGCCATCTTTACTCAAATCAGCTACATTCATGTACATGTTTCTTCTTCATCAAGAACAAACAATTAGTAACAAATGAAAGAGATCATTACATCAAGTGCCCTTTTAGATCACCCCAATTAAAACTTTAGTTTAGCTGTATTTTAATTCTAAGATACCAAATTCTAATTTTCTGCTCTGATTGCTCTTGTTGACTTATCTTTGAAAGATGTACTCTCGGTGCAAAGCCTAGAGATTATTTAGCAAGATGCCAATGTTGGCATCACTTAATGTGTTGATTGGTTGTATTATCAGTAGCAGTTTAAAATAAATTACTATTAAACTATTATTGTCCTTGGCTGAGAAAACACAATATTTTGGTGTTCTTTAAATATGAAACAATCATTATGAATAAACATGGAGAATAACACTAGAGTGTAACACTGATGTGTGTAATTTTATATTAAGAATTGCTGCAAAGTATGGAGCTGTTAAAAGAATATTACATTTTCTATTGAGTTTCTGCACCACACTTCCTCCCCCAGCCTTTCTTTTTTTTTATACTTGCTAACATAGCTAATGGTAATACATTACCTATTGCTGCTGATTATGTCTGAAAAATATTAGCTTTTTGGAGCCAAGATTCACTAGGGACTACTTATAAGCTACACAAAATTAAGTTTCATTTTTAGAAGTTAAATCAGTGCACATCAGTAGGCATCCAATGTGAAAAAAAATCTGCACTAGAGCCAAACTGATGCATACCGAAAGTACTGTTGCTGCAAATGACAGCACTAATGCAAAAATACTGAAAAAATTTGATATCTCCCTTTATTCAGTGCAGAAGGGGCTGAGAAAAACTAAAAAGGTACATCTAAAAAATCATCAGTGCCCCCTGGAACAGGAATAGCAATTTCAGAGTTGCATGAAATTCTATTAGTTCTCCCAGTGGATCAGCTGTAGAAGATTATACAAAATGCAGTATGTCCAACTTGTATGTGCTATGGCTAATCCTCTAACCTGATATTAAATCAATATGCTGCCAATGACAATGGGAAATGCAGTGCAACACAGGACATTAACAAAAAGAAAATATTTCTCTTTAGGGAAGGTCAGATGTTATGGAGGCTGGATAATGATAATTGCTGTGAACCTGCTCAGGTTCCAGATTTGTATTTAATACAGTATGGCTCTATCTGGAGCCTGGCTTTAAGTACGGCAGGCCATCCTTCTCAGTCTCTCTCTTAATTTTTATTTCAATGTAATGTCAAAAATGGACATTTTATTCCCGGGAGATTTATAGATCATTCTGATTTGTTTGCTTTACTGTACTTGTTTTGGTATTTTTCACTGACAAATCCTTTAGAACTGTCCCAAACACAAGGCTAAGTTGATATATGAGTTTCTTCCCATTCTCTGATCTGAGAACACCATCATATAAAGGCAGCCTCATGATCCTACAAAAACTATACATAAATCAAACCTCAACTCAAGTCTTAAAACCAGTATTACTCATCACTATTTTTAAATTAGGCAAATAATGTGTTGCCTACTTTGAAAGGGGTGGAGGGGAAAGTGTATAAAGCTTCTTCTCTTTCTAGCTGCATCTGTAAGTGTGTGTTCCACCTAACAGAATTTAGTTGGCTACACATTTATATGTGACATTAAAATGACCTTGCTAATTAGTTTGACTGTCTATCTAGATCACATCCTGTTTCCAACAACTGCCCACAATGAGTGAAAAAGGGAAACTATAAGATCAGATCATGCACATTAGGAAGTTTTCCTGGTCAAAACTCCTGGCTTCCAGAGGGTTGCAGCTCAGAGGATTTTTTTCTGCAGTATTAGCTATTTGTGGTGAAAACATTTTCAAATAACATTGCTTCTCTTTTAGTCAGGAATATATGTATAATTTGTATGCTGTCATCATTAAAAGTATCTAGTGAAAGGCTCTAGAAAAAAAAAACAACATACAATTCTAGTTAACTTCACATGTTAATTTTTGAATATCTCCTATTTATAACTGACTAGTGACTAAGTTCTGTGAGCAAAACACAGTTAGAATATCTCTAGAGATGACTCCTGAAAGACAATTTTTTTAATATCTCAGATTGCATACTTTATCACAGATAAAGGTACATTACACAAGCATAAATTATATCTTCCATTAATACTTTCTGTGAAAAATAAAATAATTCTCTTGAATTTTAGCAGAAGATAGATAAAACAACATAAAGTAAAACTGGGATTTTTTTACTTTATCCACTGTTTGCAGTGTTTTTCCCTTAGTATTTAGTCATAGACAGTAACAGTGCAGGAGACTCACAGCAATAAAGCTAGTAGTTTTCTTTGTTTTCAGAGGGGAATTTAGTTTGTAACCATGCACCGCTTTTATTAGTATCAATGGGAAACTTGTAAATTATTTTAGGTATCTCTTCAAAAATATTTAGCAATAAAAATGTGTCAACACAATACAGTCTTGATAGAAAAATGTAGCTATCATGGTGCAATTGTATCATTCCTTAGATATTAATGGAAATTCAGCTCAGGGACAGTAGAGATTCAGACTCTAAAAGCTTGAAAGAACATTACTGTTACTCAAGAATATTGTAGCACCATGAAAGGCCGTGGCTGTAACACACTTTGGCATAATCAGGGCATGACTCAAAAAGGTAAACTTCTGTGAGGGGTATGGAGACATCCTCAGCCTTCTCACTAGCACATACACAGCATTTTGCTGTGACTCACTTCAACCCCCTGCAACTGCGCTTAGACTTCCAGCATTTCATCCAGAAGAAATCTACAAAAACACTTTGTGAAAAACCAGATATATCACTTGATTTAAGTACTCTGGGGAAATTTATTTTTTCCTCCTTTTAGATGTGCAGATATAAATCCAAGTAAGAAAATATATTCCCATTCTTATTCCTTTTTTAGTGTGAGTATTTGCTTAATTATAATTTTTCAGAGTTTATTATTTGCATTTCAGTCCCCAGCAAGAACAACACTGGTTATTCCAGGTATTGTATATTGTTATTATCTTCTCTGTAAATGTACAAATAATTAAACATTGTAGTTTGCTTGAAAAAGTATTTATGGAGAAGTAAAAAAACCCCATAGATATGATATACAGGAAGACATACTGGTGACAGCAGAAGCAAATAGGCTTGTTTAATGTTTGCCTAAAATTATGAATTCGTGATCGGGGGCTATCCATTTAACTTTAGTATGGATGGAAGAAAGAGACTCACTTTTGCTCAGAGGTCACTTCTAAAAAATTACTCAGACTTCTAAAACAGAATTATAGTTAGGCAACAAGTTCAGCTGAGCTCATCAGCATCTGCAGGACTTCAACCACATTTGTTTTCAAATAACAAAATGTTTAGAAATTTTGTTTGCATACCCAAAAAGCACTGTTCCAATGACAAGATTTAGGATCCTTTTCACCCTGTCAAAGATCAAAATTAGAGCTCCTAGTGCCCATACAACACCCTAGTCCTGTTCTAAGTCTGTATGATTCTGATCCTCCAGATCCTGCACCACAGAAGGGGATCATGGCAGAGACATCCACTGTCAAGTCCATGCACATTGGTGCAGCCAGAATCTCCTTGCCTGTATATTCCTGTGATGATCACATCCCTAAAATGTAAGCTACCCCCAGCATGATGTGTGGTACGTTGTGAGTGCTCCTCAGACACATGACCTAACAAAAAATGTAGACTTGCATTTCACAAGCAGACATATACCCTTTCAGTGTAAGGACACTTACCTATTTTCAGCATGAATGACCCTGAGGAAAAAAGAGCAATGTTTACCAAATCATGAAGCCATTGGCAATCTATCTGAGGAAGTCAGACCTGCTCCACTGCTGCAACAAGACAACAGTGAGGGATCACACTGCTCCACCTCCCCATGGAAACCACATCTCTGCTGACAGGGATGCAAAACACATCAGATCCAAAGGATAGCAAAGAGCCATTTACTCAGTGAAAAGAGTCCTTCTAATTCAGGTAATAAATGCATCATGGGTTTCAGGTATGGCTTATGCATTTCCTAGAAAAGTCACAAATTACACTGCAATCAGGGACCATGGTACAGAATTGCCTCTTTCCACAGATGCCATCAACAAATTCGAACTTGTAATCAAATACCTAAAACTCTGTTCTGGAATTGTCATCATCACAGTATCTAACTCATTTGTGGGCATGGGGTAACCCCCTCTCATTGCAATAGCAATGAAATAGCAATATGGAAACCATTTTAAATGGCATTGATTAACGAAATTGCCACTATTGTCCATGTGATATTGTAGTATACTCTACTGCTGTTAAAGTCAAATTTTCCTACACAGATGGGAAAATCAACTAATTTTATTTATTTTTTTATTTTATGAAGAGAATTTCTAATGTTGTCCTGAAAAAAACCTGGAGCAGGGGAGAGGGAGGGAAATGCCTTTCATATACTGTTATGGAAGGATTCCTAGAAATCTGTCAAAACCATGTATTGTGATGTAGGGACATACTGAAAAAAATCCAGAAGGACTTATGTCCCACCACTTTACAATAACAGATGATTTGTCATGATATTGAATCTCGAGGTAAGAAGCAGGACATTCAAAAGCACTACAAGAGAAGGCATAAAAAAGTATCTGGTTTGTTTATGATGTTGCCTTTTATTTTATCTTTCCATTCCAGGTAAGATTAGAGTATTAAAAAAAAAAGTAATGACTGAATTTCACATTTACATTTTCTGTAAAACAAAACTGAATGCATTCTTGGCAAATTAATCCTGGTCATTTATCCTGAAGTAGTGCAGCACCCTCATATTCAATCATGAGATTAGCTAACCTGTTGATGCTGAATGCTTTGCTCATTAGGTTGCTGTCTAGAGACGTTGAGTGCAGATATTTGTCAAAAAAATTACTAAGAACTTTTCTGTACACGTATGCACAGCTAAAAATTTACTAACTGTATTTCTGCCTTAAGAAAAAAACACAATCTTTACAGATTGCAGCAGATATGTTACCAAAATGCTGCTATCAAATTATCTTGATTAATGGTTTAAATATTTAATATGCTATATCTCAGAATTGCAAAAAATAATCATAAATATGCTTTTTCAGACCAGGCAGAGATAGTAATATTTACTTCTTAAATAGCAGTATTTTTCCATTATTAGACCTCAAAACACAACTAATGAATGGCTCATATACTTTTACATATACATAAAACAATACTGATGTTCCATAAACTTTAATGAGGTTGCTTCGGACAGTAAAGTGAGCAGGATTTGGCCCTGATCCATCATATCCTTTGCTGGATATAATACAGTTGATTTTATATGTTTGCAGGAATGAGCAGGAAATATATGGTGAAAAATTAGAAGTTGGTAGCTGCCTAGACAAGGCTTCTCTGGAATATGGAATATGGCTGTATTATTTCTGTCACTATCATTTTGCTTCCGCATGCAATATACAACCATATTCATATTGTTGCAAAATTGGCATATGGGGAACACAAGATAACTGGATTTGTGGGCAAAAAAATTTTCTTAATTCTAATATGAAACACTAACAATTTTGCTTCAAGCTGTACATAGTGTATACTATAAATAATATTTGAACATGGCTTTACTGTACATACAACAGCCATTGTGACTACCAGGTAGGAAATCTGTATAAAATTTGGTAATACCCTTTGAAGTCTATTCTTTGAAGATGGTACTTTAAGTGAAATGAGCTTATTTATAAAATAAGTGCTTTTTGTAAATGCTTTTATGGGAGACACATTTCAAATAGCTTTAAATATCATTTCCACCATGCCACTCTAGCAATTTGAAATAACTATTTATTAAAGAACTCTTTCTCTGTTTAGTAAATGAGATAAAGTTAAACAGTAAGATACATTTCATTAGCCTGTAATAAAAAGAGCATTGAAGACAAACGCTGTTAAACACACCAATGTAATTTACATTGAATTTTCTGCTGTGGTTTAATATACAATCTCTATTTTTATGTACTGTATCTGACAGCTTCTAAATTCATTTGTTCGCTGTGGTTCCTTTAAAACCTAAATTACAAGAAAGTTTCAGTAAATTAGTTGATCCAAATAATCTTATGAACTGATTAAGCTAGAACGGTTTTATTAATTTAGACAAAACTGGCTCCTCTCCATCCCTTTAAGCTGATCTACAAAAAGGCCTACCTGGATGTTAGTCAGAAGGGTCTCTATGGAGGACAATCCATCAGGGAATAGAAAAGGAGATGGAAAACCCGGAGGTAGCGGTTGCCCATGCCCAGTTAGGGAAAGTTTGTCAAGGCTGTCTCTTGCGGTTGGTGTGGAGAGCGGGGTCTCATCTGTATGTGATTGAAACAAAAATATAGAACAAGTTACGCTTGTCTGTTTTTATTAGACCTCAGTAATGGCTTCCCTAGTGGTTTCCAGAACATTTATTGCAAATTGGTTCCTGCTATCAGGAGAAAATGCTTTCTGCTGAATTTTCTTTAATGAAAAAGCTGTGGAGATACAACAAGATAACATTAATGAGTAACTTTATAAGCCTTTTAAATGCAGTCTCTAATGAGACTGAGTTTACAGTGCCATAGAATCTTTTTAAAACAAATATTATCTCACATATACTTGTGATAATATATTCAGGCTGACTTTATGAGCACCTTCCCAATTATCTCATTTTAGTTTGTGTTCTATTTGGATTGACAATAGAATATTTTCTAGCATGACATATATTTTGTATATGAGAAGTATTTGAATACAAGGCTTCCCATACAATTAACCCTTCCCGCTCCTAATGGTTTCACTTACAGCTCAGAAGATTTTGCAACACCAAGAAAAGCTCCTCAATACATTTTTCATCAAGAAAATACATCTGACTGCCACAATTAAAACATGCTCTGAACAGTACATGAAATTAACAGCACAGTAACAATCACTGGCCTAATTTTTTTTTTAAGCATGGACATCTAACAACTAGTGCTGAACTCCTTAGTGGGATCTTTGTAAAAATCAGATCTGATCACTTCTGACATCACAGCGGGAAAAAATTTGCACAGCTTGAAGACTTCTAAGATTAAAGTTTTACAGATAATCTCCAAACAGATTAAGAAGTGGAAAAAAAAAAAACAAACCCACAATTAATAGAAACTTCAATAACCTCATTCGTGGTTTTTTATCAATTTTTTTTTTTTAAACTTTCTGGAATATTTTTAGGCTACTGTTGATATGATATATAAATTTAGGTCAATTTCTTTGCACCAGATATTAATCTGAATTCTTCAAAAGGAAAATTATCTATCTATATATATATAGATACATATGTCTATACATACTCTTCTTACCAAGGGCTCAGTCACTAACTGACACATATTTATGTATTTCAGTACAATGCAAGGACATCAGAATGTACCCCAGATATCATGCAGATTCTGCACAGCTATATAGCTACAAAGGAGTTTGTCAGAGTCACTTTTTTTTCCATTTTGGCTTTAACCATTGTAAGTTATATATCTTTTGGGGTAGTGAAATTTCTTTTAATTTATTAATTTAATTATAGTTTCAATAATGGTTGTACTCTTCTATTTATCAGCTACATTAAAATTGTATCTGAAAGTTGATCCTAGTTGCCTAAAAAGAGCAAAACTGAAGAAACTAAAAACTGATATCTGCAGTAACAAAAGGTTAGAGTATTGATGACCTCAGGATGGGACAGTTGTAACTCAAAGTCCCAGTTCATTCCAACAGCCCCCATCACCATTCCTGCAGATGGAAGCACCTTCTATTAACCACACTCAGGTGCAGATTTCTTGTCCCATCTCCTCACCAGCTCTGTCATGCTGGCCAGTATTTACAGTGCTAAAGTAATGGCTTTTCCTACTGCGTCCTTCCACGGAACTACCCAAACAAGCACCTGGACATCTGCTGCTGGGCTGGTACCACTCAGGTCTTTTATAGCCTGTGCAAAGTTGCAGATGCCACTTTAAGGTTCTCATCCATCTGAACTTTCACAGGCATCTACAGCAGGAAGACGCAAATCTCCCTCTGGAAGTGCCTGTTGGCTGTAAGAGAAACCTAAAATGACCACCTCAGATGGAAAGATCTGCTTTTGGGGAGATCCTATACTGGGTGCTGTTCCTCCTACTTCGCTGAGGACAGACTACACAAGGAGTAGGACTCTATTCCTTATGCCCTGTTTGTCATAATCCATGCTGCAATTGCTGCTTTCTCATGAAGTAATCATTCAAAAGCTTTCCAAGATTACTGAAAGGAATTAATGTTGACCAAGGAAAGCTTCAGATCATTCAGAGTCATAAAGGATTTTTTCAGCTACATTTAAGTTTTCCAGTCATGTTACAAAGTGCTGAGAAAAAAACTGGCTCTAGATCTCTGAACCATTTCCTATCTACCTTACTGAGATTCAAAGCAGGCTCTGAAAAATGTACTATGTGGATGTATCTTCTGTCCTCATGATACCCCACAGCAGCATGAATAGCTCTGTAGTCATTTTGAATTAACATATTAAAATTTGGCCCTAAATATGAATATTTTCTTTCCAACTTTTAAAATACTATAGAAATATTCACCACTTCATTAGAAAAAAATAAATTTTATATTCCTGGTATTGAAAACTAGCTTAGTTCAACTTCTCCAGTCCTATTCTAGTGTGAAAAATCATTAGCAAATGGTTTTTTCCAAACTGCTGCCAGAATTGTTATGCTTTCATTAATCAAAAGAAACAAGCCAAAACTTAAACAAAACTAGTTAGACAACATATTTATAAGCAGTACATAATATTATTACATAGCTGCAAACTTTTTTCCTCTACTGAACATATGGCTTGCCCAAATGATTTTTACCCAAAATTAAAAAAAAAAAATTAAAAAAGCCACTTCCATGTTACATCCTTAAGTTTTTTTGGGTAGAGATTTCTTTGTATCAGTGCTTGCAGTGAAGGTATTGCTTTTGCATGATATAGCAGGAAAGAGTCAAATCATTAGTATGCACAGTGAAGCTGATTCATATAAATGAGAAAGGAAACTGAAAAGACATCATTTTCCTCTAGGTTTGCCAGGAAAATGGATCGATGACCTCCTACTTTCTAAAACTACTTGGAATCTTACTGATATTTTAGGTCTCAAATTGTCAAAATATTTTAAGATATACTAGATAAAACTGACCCACTTAAAAATTCTGTAAGCCTTAATTAACTCAAGAACTGCTCTTCCATGCAATTGCTGAGATACAGAAAGCTCCTAACACACATCTTGTAATAGAATTTAAGTAAGGGATCAATTTTTTTTACTGTATTACTACTTTACAATTTATTTAATGTAATGCTTGCTGCACTCTATGCATGCTCAACACGTGAAGTTTGCAAAGATTTTTTAACAATGTGTGGCATGGTTTTGCAATAGGCAAAGAAACTCAAATATTATTAGAATGATATGAATTCAAAGTAACATCCAAACCATTATGTTATAATAAATAACAGAAACAAATTTACACTGAGGGGTAGGACTAGAGAGATGAACTTACTCTGAACTTATTTTAATGAAATATCAACGCAGAAAAAAAAGTCAGACTAATGTGACTTTGTTTTCTTGATGTCCCATGTGAAATAAACTTTGAGTGTGAGTATGTTTGAAACAGCAAATGTACATATTATACACAGGAAGCGTGGATATTTGTGGATGTGAGATAAGCGATGATTGAGAGAATCTTAAAAAAAATGCATTTTTAAGAAAAACCACATTATAAACACAGCCAATTAAAACATAACCACATATCTTAGTAGCAAAATAATATGACCTCTTGTCTTAAAAAAATTTAAAAATACTTAATTCCTGCACAAGTCCTCTTTTCTCTAAAGGATGAGATAGCTTTGTTTCCAAATAATCATTAGCCTAACATCTTTTAAACTGCTGCAAAGGAACTACTAATGTTCCTCTTGCACTACTAGCAGAGCAATGCTGCAAAATGATGAGCCCTTGCTGGGAAACAGAGATTTGGTATTTTCAGTCTAAACACATCAAAGAAGTGTTAGAAGAGAAGTCAGGGCAAAAGGTGAAATAGGGTCAATCTACAACTCCATTGTCAGAGTGGGGAGCACAACAGTGAAAAGAAAGAGGGGGGAAAAATGAAAGAACAAGGCAGAACAAAGAAGTGTCCAGGCCTGCCTTGGTTTGTGCTGGGAACTGAGATGCTATAAATTAACAAATAAACAAGGACTGGACAAGCTGTTACCCAAGCCTCTACAGTATCTGGGCAGAGATGAATATGTGTCTTGACATAGGAACTAAATCACCACAATAGGCAAGTCTGAATGCGACACATATCTTTAAAATATTTGTGAATGCTACAACCACTCTATCCATTGTTCCTCAATTTTCAAAATTCACCTGGTTTTATTCAAACCAGATTTTATCTGTAAACAGCAGCTGGTTTGGGCCAAATACAACAAACATATTTCACTGTATTTGGTTTGTTGCCATTCTATTTTATTCTTTCACCAGATAACATGGAAACAGACATCCTGGAAGCTGTGACAGCTATTTAAACAATAATAGATGAATAGAGGTAGCCATTCTCTAGTCTTTGTTCCTAAAAGCAAGTAGGATAAGTTCAGACCAGTCACCAATCAAACTGGAAAATATTGATATTGCCAGGATTTGAAAGCAAGCAATAATAGCTGGCTGAAAAAAAATACTATACAGATTACTGCCATTCTGTAATCATGTCATGCATTTTTTGCAATGCATCTTGAGGCTTTTCTGTTCTCTGCAAAATATTCCACATGTATTTGTTCCTAACACAGGCTGACTCTTACCATTTGAATGATGAAAGAAGATTCTGCTTCCACTTTTTATTACCATAAATCTGGTGCATACATTTTTACTACATTGTAGAAACAATCCATTCCATTTGGCTTAGTATTATTTTGGTTATACGTTGTCAAACATTCTTTATTGCAAACCTTTATATTTCACCTTCCTCGCTGTTAGAGGTTTCAAGTGTGAGAAGCTTTTCTGTTTTAATTGATCTGTAATTCTTGATTTATATTAACACAAAAGAACTAGAGGTCCCATATTCTCAATTGAAATGTTTAATAATTTCAGGCAGATAAAAACAAAGAAGGAAAGAAACAAATAAATAAATAAAATCCTCTTGACTAATTCCCATACAACTTGGCTGCTTTATAGATTTGGTCATTCAAGATTAACCCTGCATGTGACTGGGGGCAATACAAGATGACTGTGAAGGATGTTACCAACTATAAAAGGAATGTACTGAAACTGTTCAAAAACTCTTATAAATATATTAGAAGAGTGTTATATATATATATTTTATAGGAGTTATATATTTATCTATAACTCTTTTTAATTTCTTTTTAATCTACCGTGTATTTACTTCTTTTTATACAGACAACAGTTCTCCAGGGCGCACAAATCCTCTGAAATTAAAATATTTGCAACTGTGGCAACTGGAAATCAGGAAGGAATATCAAATATTCAAATAGACTGACGGACTGGTTAATTCTACCAACTTTGAAGAAGGTGGTGCTGTCACAGTTAATAATACCATTGCAAATGCTGTCCACTGAGTTCTACTTCTTGGATTGGTATGTTTGCCTAAGGACTTTGGGAATAGCAACTCTCTAATAATGAAATATGACTAAAAATGAAAAACCTGCATGGAAAGGATCACAGCTACTAAGTTTCTTGCATGCGTACTTTACACAAAATGGCTTTGCACCTGATGCAGTCGCATGGATTTGTGCAAGTGGCTCTTACAGAACTCATTCATCTGTGCATCAAGTCTCCCATTGTGGACCATTTTCCCAAGTGGCATGGCTTCTAAATATGCATACCTTCACTTGATGTAAAGAACTACATAGGAATAAAAGTACATAAGAACTTAATTTTATATGTTCACTTTGGAGGTAGGTTTATATGCAGGACTTTCCCGCCAACAGTAAGACTCATATTTCCTGACAATTCTCTGAGATTTTAACCACTGAAAACTTAATGTACTAACCTGATGCTTTTCCTTTTTGGAAAAAAAAATTCAATTAATAAATTTCCAGTATTTCTTTAATCCTTTTAAAGAACATGCAGATCTATAGACGATCTCTAGAGATCATTCTTCACTACTGCATAGGATCATTGATCATACTGCAGTTGGATTTGCCTCCATAATGACAAATTAGAGACAGAGGGAGAATCACTTCTTGAACAAAACTTTTGGGATCCCTCTAGCTCCAAAGTTCAGTGGTACCCCTTCTATGCTGAAACCTTGTAAGCCAACTTACCTATAAGCATAGAGGGGGAGGAAAAAGGAACATATTGCCGGCTGGAATAAGGACATGGAGGGTTGAAAAAAGAGAGGACTTGACAAAAGACAGGGAGTAATCAAAAAGTGAGGAAATAGGAAGTTGAGAATATAGGGAAGGGCACTCAAGGTGACCAAATACTTTGGAAAGGAATAATGGGACTGGGATTATCAAGTGAAGGAGGGGAGAAGAAAGAGTGCCCAGGAGCAAGAAATTTATACTGACCCAAAGAAACAAAACAGCTAAACTGTTGTTTTTATACATACAACAGATTTTGCACAAGTAATTATTGTGGTATTTCAAGAATTTTAGTGGAATGTAAGTGAAATTTACAGCTGTCACAGCAAATATATAAAACACATTCTCTAAAGATCGTATATTTTAGTTTGTTAAGGAATTATGGGTATAGCATCACTAAAAATGAATGGAAAGAGCTGGCAGCATATATTCAAAAAGCAAAAATGTAATTAGTGGTGATGTTCCAGCTGTGAGGATTTCTTCAGGCTTTTTGGACTAGATCAAGTTGAGTTTATTCTTCATTTTACATGTCCCTAGGAGGGCCTCAGAGTCAATCAGCACAACTTATCTAATTTTCTCTTTCAATAAAAGGATTATTTTAATAACCTTTATCTTATTTTGCAGCCTATTACTGATTAGGGCTGGGTCAAGCAGTATTGGCTTATTTATTTATTCTAAGGATTTCACAATATTTTAGAATAAATTATCATTCCTATTTTTAAACAAACATAATTTACCATACAATGGAATGTTAAAATTCCACTGGTATTTCTGTTCTGTGTACTTTGGCATTATAACACACAACATGCAAAACAAAATTACACAGTTTTTCTGTCCCCATAATAAAAAGTATCCTGTTTACTCACAGATTTTTTTTCCCATAATTTTTTAAAGTGCATTGAATGATCAGGAAAAAAGAAGGAGTGGGATAGTCGGGGATGATTCTGTATATATCTGATAATCATAAAACACATATATCTTCAACACTGGACAGTAACATTCATTAACTCTGAAGAAATTAAGAATTTAACTCTAAACTCCTAAAGATTAAACTATTGTTAAAAGATGAAATGGTTGCTAAAAAGGTATTCCAAATATTTTTATTGCATTTTTAACAATATATTAGTATAAAAAGAAGGCACTTTATAATTTTATAACCTGCAGTTTTTAATTGTAAGCACTATGTCCATTATTTCTTTTTTAAAGATCCTTATATGCCACTGGCAAGAATCAGATGCAGAGTAAGGCCATCTGTGCTTTGGATGCTGAAAAAAATATAAATGTATTTTACCAGTTCATGTCAAACATCCCAATTAGTACTCTGCTAACTCCACTCCATCAGCCAGGCAATACTGAGTGCTAAAAGGAATGTTTCTTGGCTCTGTAGCAATTCTATGAGAACTGCTTTTATGCATATATGTATGCAGAGGGTTCTGCAAACATAGGTTCACAAGGGTCCTTCCCTATAGGTTCACAAGAATCCTTCTCAGCTTCTTCCAAAGTCGTGTTGAGGGGTGTCCATAATCACCTATGCAGTGAAGGGATATTCAGTTAGGAAATCAAACCCCAACATTCACAAAACCAGCTTTTTAATCTCCTTTATTGCACTGGCTCAGAAGCTGGCTCCCTGATCATATATCCAGCTTTCCTAATATATGCTGAATCAAATGATCAAGCCAAGTATTTTCAGTCTAAGCTAGATTCCTGATTAACATCAAACTTCAAATTAGAGACTGGACTTTAGGGCTGCATAATGAATGTATTGTATACTAAACCTCACATTTTCAAAATTATGGACATAAATATGCACATCTCAACTGATAAAAGCAATACACAAGGCAATGCATCCACAGCATGCATACTTATTTTTGTGCTGGCCATTCCTCCCTATAACTGCCTCCATATGGCTACTGCAAAATGCAGAGAAAAAACATCATAGGCAATATAGTAATTGCATTTTGCTAGATTTTACTGGATCATTTCAAGGGCCACATGATTTGTATTAATAATCCTCGGGACATGTTTCATGAAAGTTGAAAAGCATCTATTATTTGGGGATTTAAGGTGATTTTAAAAAAAGGAATATCAACAATATTAGCATTTTTTTTATTGTCATCTAAAATAACAGTATTCCTCTTTTGTAAGCATAACAGTAGTAAGAAGGGAGTTTTTGATAAGAGCACAGCTGGTAACTTGTAATTCTCTGAAGATGAAGGGTTTATGTTAATACCTGGAACTGCATTGTATTCACACTATTTTCCTTGGTCTATGTTCAGTTAATAATTCTAATATTCATTCTCTTCAGGAAAAAAACAAAAAGCTGATGTTTTCAAGCAGTCCATATCCAGCCATGTTGCAATTATGGCCTGAGTATTAATGCTCTTGCTACCTTGTCACATGGCACATGTTCTTGGTAATCTGCTGACAGCATGAATCAGATACCCAAAACGAAAATGAATATATGGTAATGTGTCTGAGCAACACTCGTCAGCTGTCATTCATTCAGCAGCTCATAACCTGTCCCATACCCTCATCCCCAGTGTGCTGGCAAGCAGATGAGGTTGACCAGGCATGCTTGGCATCTGGTCTAAAGTGGCAGCACAGAAGTCAGCAGTACTGCATTTCACAAATAAATATGTCAGAGAAGTTCAACAGAGATGGCAAAAGAGGTTGAAACATTTCTCATTTATAGCAACTTATACTGCTCAGCTATCCCAGCAGAAAAATATTTATCTGGTCAGAACACAAAAAACTGGATCTATTGATTAATGTAAGTGCTTTAACTGAATATTCATACAGAATACTGTCATCTTTCTTTTTATGAAAATGAGAAAATCTCATATTTTAGATAAATACATAAAATGTCCAGGGACACTGCTTTTTGCAGAAACACAGTATTTAAAAACATATATATTCATATTCTCTTCATTTCCCTGCAAGATCCTATTAATTGCCCATGATTTTAATGACCTCTTTAACAAAAGGTATACTAGCAATTACCTCTAATATTTGGACTTATAACACATGGACCACTGAATAAGATGACCAGCCTAAAATGCACAACAAGACAGAAACATATTAAGGAAAGCTGTTCCTGAGCTTTTGCCTTGCCAAAATTCCTGCCCTGGATGTATTAGTGCCAAAGATGCCAATAAAATAAAACAATCAGGAACCAAATCAGATGGACTCAACTGACACAGCTGTATGGGACTAGTGGGCAATAGGTTCAGGAATTTGTGAACATACAGTGAAAAGCTTCAAATGCTCTGGAAATGCAGGGGCAGGAGCCATGCTTTGAAACTGAAGTACCAGAGGGACTGTGCTGGTCCAGCCCTGCAGTCAGACTTTTGAGGAGTTAAGGGAACAGGTGTTCCACCATCAGTAGCTCAGCAGAGTGTCCAATCTTTGCTTGAGCATGCAAACAGCAACACACACTTTTTACAGAAATATGTGATCTAGTAACTCCAGGTCTTAACTCTCTTCACACCTAATACACCAAGTGTTACTGAAAACAAAAGGATGTGAAGCATCCTGCTCTGACAAACTCTCACCAGGAAGGGTACAAAAGGAGTGAGCTGTTTTAATATCATGAAGCAGTATAACACAGAGGCTTCCTTATTTTTGTGGCTGAAACACCAACATTTGCATAAGAGAGTGTATTTAACTCACTTTTCCCAAATTATTCCATAATGTTATTTTAGCAGATATAATAAACACCCTTAATGCTTCTATCTATGGAATGGTTCCAGTACTCAGATGCAAATGTTGTAGACAATAATCAATGTACACAGTTTGGATTATATGGTTATGATATCCTAATAGAAATTTGGCTGTCTGCCTATGGGAGTTCAATATGAGCTTCATCGTTTATAGCATCAGAAACAGTCCTTTACAATATTATAGCCACATTTCTCAAACCATTGCCTATACATTATATCCTAATATCTGATTTTCACAGAAATCCATAATAGTAAACAAACAAAACCCCTAAACCACACGGTGCTCAGAAACAAAATTCAGAATGAAAAGGCAAGCATTTTTACATCTGATATGATTTTGCTTGCAATTCATTCATCAAACATCTGCAACAAGCTGCCAGAACATGTCCATTAGTGAGACTTCTATGGCATTCACAAGCTTGATGCTCACTGATAGAATAATGTAGAAGTTTTACCTCTAATGTTTTCTGCTCCATTTCAGGCATCCACTTTAAAGTGAGATTTGGCCTGCATGTGTTTTCATGTCTTGGAATATGTAATTTATGCTAATATATCAGAATACATATTAGAGAACACAAAAAAAACCCCTTTATGTATTTATGCATTATGAGTCACATTCAGCACTGATTTAAGAAGATAAAAAATAGTGTGGAGTCATCATGCAACATGGATCATATTGGTTTACAATACAGAAAATTAAAGTATCCTACACAGCAAACATGCCATACAGTTGCCCGTAAATTAAAATCTTTTTTGGATCCAGTTTAAAACCTTCATGCAAACTAAATACTTTGTTTAGTCTTTTATCTGCATCGTATCACAATATCAAGGAAAATGCATTGCATCTCCACTATAGGGACAGCTCTTCTTACTAATTTTGTTTCATATCAAAACTTCTGTAAATGTTTCAATGTTTATGCCAATAATGTAATTGAAAAATTCTTTATTTTAATCCTGAAGCAATTATAACTGTTATGTAACAGAAATAAAATACAAATCCCAAGAGTGGTTCAAAGGTTCTCTAAGACTTTACAACAATTTATGTATTTGCTAACTGTAAATAAACAAAACAGAAATTGAAAGATCTTTAGCATTATTGCACTGTGAAAACAGTTACTGCCTAAACAAACTGAAACAGACTGCACAAGCTTTATTATCTCAACCTGGTGGTATCATTATATATTTAAGGATAATACTTTTAATCTGTCTCCCAATGACAGGTTGGCTTTTGTCCTGTCTAGTAAAAAAAAGCAAGAGCTGCATCAGGAAATTATCACCCTGCATGGTTTTGTGAACTCTTGCACCCACAAGATTAAGACAGCAACTTCAGTGATTTTTTTAAATTCAGATTTTGAAAAGGAAGTCAGTGGTACTGATGAAGTCTGGTTGTATACTAAATTCTAGTACAATTACAAAATATTTAGCACAATGAGTTCAAAAGGTAAAATCAAAATCCTTTATTTTCACAATCACTGTTTTTGTCGTCTCTTTGTCCTAGCTGTTCCATAACTCAGCTGATTCTACTGCTTCCTGCACTTTTTCCTTATATCTCCAACACTTTCCTCAGTAGCACTGATTGACTCTAAAGTATCTTTGTTTCAGCAGTTTCTTCCTCTTTCAAGATATGAAGAAATTAGTTTGCTTGTTGAAATTGCAGGACCAGACAAGAAAAAAACGCAATTAGAGAAAAGGAAAAGATTGTGACAGAAATTTGAAGGGACAGGTCAGCCTAGATTACTTCTCTGTTTACAGAATAAAACAGATCTTGACTTCTTTTCTCCTTATTCATTCTCACATATAAAACTCATTTTCCAATATAAAACTGTGAAAACAAGATCTGAATCATTAACAAAACAGGTAAGAAAACAGAAAAGGTCTTAAAAATACATTTTAAATTTATGCTCTTTTTTACTGCATTTTGATAACATCATAGCTGAAATGGTCCTGATCTGACTTTTGCTTTTTTTGCAAAAAAACCCCAACCAAACCAAACCAAACCAAACCAAACCAAACCAAACCAAACCAAACCAAACCCAACCAAACCCAACTAACCAACCGATCAGCCAACTAAAACCAAAGAAAATATAGATATGTTTGCATGGGAACACATAGGAAGGTTCAATGTTAGGTCCAGTGGTTTGAAAGATGATCATATTTCTATCCTGCTTTACTATGTCTTTCGTCTATGAAAGAAGACACCACTATGTACCACACTCTTCACAGCGGGACTAAACTTGAATCAATGATCTTATCTTATGCTTAATTTCAATTCTTCAGATTAAGAGTACAGAAGACATTTCTAAGTCCAGTTCTTGCCTCACAACTCTTGCACAGCGTGCTAAATTTGTTTTTCAGGTTAAGAACAGGAGGGAAAAGAAACCCAGGGGAACATATTCAGAGAAACTGCTTTAACCCTATCACTATTTTTGGATGTTCTGTCTTTGTACAGCATTAAGGGTGGCATTGTACAGTCTCATTATACAACAGATGTTAAATGCAAAGTAAAAAAGTCAGTTGTAAATGATTGATTGTCCTCTTTACTATTTCAAAATAAGCCCTGATTATTTATATAGTTTTGGTCACTGCTTGAAAGCATTATATAAACCTAAACAATTGATCCATTTTTCAATGGCTTTTGTGTGTAATGTATTATGTATGTTTTTACATTCTTCTGTGTAAAAGGCCCTGGTGTACAAGAAATGTTTAGAGTTTTGAGTGCTCCACCCAGTCCATATGGTAGGTTTGCTCTGTGTGTGAAATCTACCTTTTTCCACCAGGTCCATATGGCAGGCTTAAGCCAGCCAGGGCCTTCTATCTTCCACAGGGGCCATATGGCAAAGAGAGCTCAGTGAACACTCATTGACCTTCTATTAATATTTTACATTTCTCTAGCACATGCAGATATATATGAACTGACCAGATTGAGCAGAAAAGAGTAGGCTCATGGAACTTCTTTAGTCACATAACCCATACACCTATAACAAGAGGGTAATAGATGTAGAATCTGGTTTTTGCAGTTTTATTAAAAACCTGAGAAGTCGAATGTAAAATTTATAAAATTATTTGATAAACTCATCTAATATTTTTAAATATTTAGACAGATTAATATTTAATTTTGTTAACAAACTGGTACACATTAATACTGACATTTCACAACTAGCTTTTAATATTACCTTATCTGGATGGAATCAACCCCCTTGAATCTACCCACTTAGAAAGGATGCATGCTATAGATAGTGAAAGTATTTGTTTAAAGATTCAGCTCTGTGCTGCCCTACTAACAGCATGTTTTGAACAGGCTACTGCTCTCTTACTGCATGTAAACAAACTGGCAATAAACCAGAGAAAGAATAACTCTATCGACAGTAAACCACATGTAGAGAGATAACAATCTACAAGTCATGTGTAAATAAGTTACTATTTCTTGCAGGCACAATACCTCTACCCTTAGTACTGCAGTAAAAGGAAGAGAGTATGGTCTGACAGCCATAGTATCTTCCTTCTACTGCCCATACATTTCCTAAAAACGTAGAATCAGGTGTCAGAACATGAGTAAAACAGTTGCATTGGGTTGGATGACAACAAACATGGATTTAAAACAAAATTTTAAAAAATGGCAACTTTAAATCGTAATCTGTTCTTTCAAAGCAATTATGCTAAAATTGATACATTGTTATAATGTTTACAACTTAATCCAAAGCTTTGCTGTAATTCTGAAGTAATTTAGGAACCTTCAGCATCTTATTTATACAGGAAAGATGGAAGCAATTTGTAACATGTTTATGAAAGTTTTATTGTACCTACAATCTGATTTAAGAAATGGAACAATATTCCCCAGTAGTAGAAATTTTACAAACAAATTTTACTTACTTGAAACTCAGAACATTAGGAAATATAAAAATGATAATATATTGTTTTTATTCACAGGATTTATAGTGCTTTCATCTGGTTTCCTATTGTTTCAGTTCATGTAAATAACCTCTAGGTTGTCACATGAATATTCAAATATGGCAAAGAACGATCAGTGTTGAAAATAAATATCATAAAGAATTCAGAACAAGCATGCATGTACATGCTCTCATAGTTTATTTTTGTATATAGAATTTATGTTTTGCTCTGCAAACAATCAATAAAACATGGAAGAGTTTTCCACAAGGAATTTATCTTCTCATTTCAAAGGAGCCAAATAACACGAAGCATTTTAAGAAACGAGGAGTATTTTATTAAAGATTTAAAAAGGCTAACTACTAAGTTCATTCCTCTTCCTCCCATCTTCCTGCTTTTGATCATTGCCAAATACAGCTCCATAAATAGAAAAAAAAAAAAAANAATTTCAAGGGTTAAGAAATATGGCCCCAAACTCTTTTCACTCTAACTTTCACTATAGGAAAGGCATAGTATATAGCTTTAGTATTCATTTATCCCTTTTGTTTCAGTAGCTCTTTTTTTCATATATTCCCTATATATTGTCTTTTTCATGTTCCGTTTCTGTTTCCAATTTACAGTGTATAGGTACAAACTTCTCATTCTGAAGGATCTGTCTATCTGCATAATTGCTCATGAAAGCAGATAAGCAGAGCTCACTTTGTGGTCAGAAGGGTTTAGGGAGTGCCTAAAAGAGATGAAGGGTAGAATTCCACTGTCTAGATTACCCAGACTGTCATGGAAGCAGCACTCTGTGAACAAGGACCTAAATTCTCAACACAACAAAGAAAAGAAGGTAGGCGTCCATCAGATGCAGCTCTTAGACAGTACCTAAACTCCAGCAGCAAGATTCCCCATTTCGAGGCTTCTGTGTGCACCATCTTCATTCCATGAATCATGCAAAGAACTAAGAGGACTATTTTAGAGGCCTGTGTTTTAACAGTATAGGTCCCACTATATGATGTGGAACATAATAGAAAGGACGATATATTTTTAGATAGATAAAACAATCAAATGTTTATTTGTTTAATGAAATTTAGAGATGGAGAATCTAGTCATAATTAAAATTACTATGCTCCCAAGATCCTTGTCATGTTAGTATAGCTCACAATTTCAAAGACATTCTTATAAAAGTATAAATTGTAATCCTATGCTTTGTACTTTCTTACTGAATCAGCAGCTTTCCCTTTCAAAAGTACATGTTAAATTAATTGATCATCCCAATTAAATTCTTTATACATACATATAAAGTAAGATAAGCTATGAACCTGAATTCATAAATATAATTCAGTGGGATTTTGTTAAAGTTTAGATGTATAGATTTGTATTTGAAATCCTCTGAAGGTTACAGGGTGAAAGCTTCCAACAATATCTCCAAGTCTTCGGGGACCAAATCCCATTACGTGGAGTTCAGTGAAGAGGGTAAACACTACCATAAAGAAATACAAATTGCACATATTTCCCATTTAGCCAGTGTCACAAAAGTTCACCATTTAGAATTCTAACCAGTTAGGACTTATTCTTGGAGGTCAAGTACCTTGTGAACCTTGTCATCTCACTGATGACATCATATCCCATCCATCAATTCTTTCAGGAGCACACTTGCCATCTGCTCAGCACGCTATAATAACTTATTAGACATATTCACAGGGTAACAATCTGTACAATGACACTGTTATCTTAATGCTGGCACATAGAGAGATAGCAGCCATCGTTCCCCTGTCACAGCACAATTACTCTACCTTCTAACTTTAAAAGAGAAGTTACTTTGATATTTTAACTTACCATTAAATCACTCAGAAAACAATGAATTCTCATCAGATATATATTTAATGCTTTGTGGAGTTTTTTTTGACTGGATACTGATAAAACAAGGCTACAGCACAAAGTACCAAGTTCAGTTTGATATAACTACTTTTTACCTTGAAAGTTTCTGCAGTTACGTTCATTCTTTAGAGTGCAAAATAAATAAAAACACCTACTATACAATCATGTACATACAAGCAGCACAGAAATCCAACTGAGTCTCTGCAAACACATTGACTTTCTAGATTAAGTATTGCTTTTTATCTACCTGCCTTAAACATCTATTCTTTCTAACAGCAATTGCTAGGTAAAAATAAAATATGCAGCCAAAGTGCTAATACTAAGCTTTAGCACTTTTTGAAATCTAAAAGCAATGTGAAATTTCATAGATGTCTATATATATTTCTGCAGCTTTTGTAAAGCACGTTAATACCGAGCATGCTTAGCACAGCTGTTGTCACAGCACTTCTGACTAAAGAGAAGTCCACTATAAATCTCCCTTGACCTCAAAAAATATTTTCAGAAAAAGGGCAATATTTATTTTGCATTACACAGAATTCATCCTCTGTTCCTTCCTTTGGCTCGTCATTTATTCCAGCTTACACTGTGATCAACATTGTACTAAAATAAAGTCAAGTACAACAGCCGCTCTCTGCCCATCAAAACTCACAGACGTCTGCCAAGCACTTGTAACAGCTGGTGTTACATTAATTAGTTTAAACTATTTATTTCATCCATCTCCAGAGCAGATTGAGCAAAAACATTAGAGATTATTCTAGCATCTGTAAGTGCCCTGCAAACATTAACCAACCAAAGTTAAAATATTAGTCATTAACTTACAGTATACGTAGGACTCTATACATTTATTGTAAATAAAAAAAAAATCTTCAGTTTAGCATAGCTCTAGGAAGTTTTCTTTCATTGCCTTTTTAAAATTCTGAGTTTAAACTTTTGTAAGACTTTGTGCCTATAAAGTTTCTTTCAAAAAAAAATTATTACTAGAAAGCTATTATAATTCCTGGCAGCATGGACCATTAAGCAATATATGACAGGGACTGGGTGACTCAGTGGATTAGTCAGAGGTTTTATGTCCACTGTTGGAATCCAGCCCTAAATACGGTGATCAAAACAGTGTTATCAAACGGTTGTAAAAATCTCCATTAAAATCACTCCTATAGCATCTACTAAGTTTTTAGTGGACAACATAATAGATCTTTCACTATTGACAGAGTTCTCACAACTATCCTTTTTCTTTTAATAGGCTGAGAATGGATGCTGGCAAAACAATGTTGATTATAAGAGGTCCTAATGCCACATTCCCTACTGAAATGGCTCAGAAACAGGAGCCAATGCAAGGATGGCAGGAGTAGGCTCACAGCCACTCTCCGTGGGCTCACCTCCATCAAAAATAAAAAGCTTCCATCCTTGCCCAATGAATTACTTAATGTGAGAATACTTATTTTTAATGCTTACGGATCAAAAAGGAAATCAAAGTCCTGTGCAAATGCTTAAGGGGTGACTCCTTCCTGAAAGAATTCATCTGTAAATAAGCACAGAGGGAAGCAGAGGCACACAGTTGTGAAGTGTTCTGCCCACAGTCACACAACAGCTTATTGGCAAAGCCTGAAAAACAATCTAAATCTCCTGACTCTCACCTCGTTCAGGTATATTGCTTCATGAGTTTTCCCAAACAACATCAAAATCCAGTAGCTCACTTGCAGAATAAAAAGTAGGTTCATGCATATATGAAGTTTATTAGAATCAGACTCTTACACATTAATGTCCTCACAACTGATGAGATTATTTTTTTTTCTTTCAGAATTATAACATGAAAATGCATATTGTAATAATAATTTTTAAATGTAGCTACTGAAATTAGCATTAGATTTAATTAAATGCAGCTAAAAATAATATTCTATTTTATCAGTTTAGAAAGCTATATCTACCCTCAAAATGTTTGCATTTGCAAACAAAATTAATTAACAGATCCAATTTCACTATCTGAACAGTAAAGTGAAAAAAACATTCTGACATTTATGTTAAGAAACAACACAGATCCTGATCCTGTGATATTTCAGTTCTTTAAAGCTCTGACTGGCTTGCTATGGCTTCCTATGTCCATGCAGAAATGACTGTAAGTGATGGAAACTGAAGTAAAAGCTACTGTCTATATTCAGTTTTCAGTCCTGTCCTTTCTTCATGAAACAAGATTTTTTTTTCTCTTTGCTTCATTCACTGCATCTCTTTTTCTGTCTTTGCATGTGTGTATGTGATTATATGTATGTGTATGTATGCATGCATGTACCTGTGCATATATTCGAGACACTTACTGTGATTTTTACCACCCACTGCACAGTGGCTCCTCTTACTTACTCCCCCAGCCAAAAAGGCAGGGGCATAGTTAATGCTAAACTTGCTTCAGACCATGCAAGTAAAAGTGCCAAAGCATATATAAGAATGGCCTCCTCAAACAATACTAGCAGCTCTTTTTCATGCTCACTCTTTATTTGCCTCAACAGACAGCAAGAGACAGACACTCTTTTCTATTCTTAGGTTCTCAGAATTTATAACATGCTACATCTGCCACATATCTGTTGGGTTACATGAGTTCTGCTATTCAATTATCCATTTTTATTTTTATTTTTAGTACAAGAACCATTGTTGAAATAACTTGTTGGACAGCCTGTTCTTAAAAGGCAAAACTCACAACAAACACAATACTTCTGATCAGATGAGACAGTGTTCTGACTTTAATCCTCTCTTAAGAAAAAAATTATATTCCCCCAGTTCTCCCCACTTCTAAAAAATAACTTTAAAAGGTATACTGAATCTCACCACAGAATAAGGAAAACCTCAAATGCCCTACAAATGATTAATTTTAAAAGCCTGTTTTCACTAGGGTTCTTAACTAATGCTAACTTAACTAACAGATCACCAGGTTCTGTTTTCATTTACACCACAACTGAGGTGTAAACCAAGGCAGCAGGGGCCCTCACAGAGACCTCAACTCCCCCTTCAAACTGAAGGAGTATATTTCATTACAAACTCTCTGTGTATAATATATTTCTTGCATTCTCATTTTTTTAGTTAGTATTGCATGCTCTATTTTTATTTTCTAAATACAACTCCAATACAACTCCATTCAACAGAAAAATGTTAACATGCTCCCAGTTCAATATTCTGCTTTACCTCTTGCAGCAATCAGTTTAAATGTAAATGCTACTGGCCAATTTACATTTTTTTTTCTTCCTCTATTTCTTTTTCATTGTAAAATTTCTCTTTATGCAATAGCAAAGTTAATTGCTAAACTTTGTTACAGAACCCTTTGTTCTTGCTGAAGTCACTTTGCTTGTCTCTCCTACTGTAAGGACACCAAATCCTAAAAGCTGGCAAGAATGCATATGTTTATTTCACCATTGCTCTGCAATTACTGAATGCCACTTAATTATAGCAACAGATGCTCGAGTGTAGGAACCAGAAAAATCAAACGCCTCATTTCCAGGTTATTTTTTTCCATTGCTTCTGCCAACAGCAGATGTGTGAGCCCCTTGTGCTCTGGCGTAAATACTTATCAAATCCTAACAGGTCACCTATGTCACAAACAACATTTCAGATGCAACTGTTTCACCTGATAATAGGCTCTGAAAATAAAACTGTGAGCTGTAAATACAATGTATTCGGAATGAAATGCCATAATGTGAAATTGCTTTTTCTCCAGCTACAACAGAAGTCCTTGACAGTTTTTGGCAGTGATAAATCACCCTCCCATTAATTGTCTCCTCTCTCATTGTGAGGTGAGCTGCTAAAAGGGGCAGTCAACAAAAATGACTTAAAGGACAAATTTTGGCAAAAAGACAATGAAGAAATCTGTCATTGCTAAGCCTCCAGTAAACTGTCATGAAACAATCAAAATATATGTAGCTGAAGTGTTTATGTCTTTGTTAGAAAGGTTATAGGATGACAAGTTTATAGTTAAAACAGGAAGCTTAGAGGGACCAAACTTGCAGGCCCATGAGTCACCATTTCTCCACGTGTGTTCTTTAAAATGGTATGCAAATCCTATTAGGGCTTCAGTTTACACAGTGTTTGATAGTCTTAATGACCCTATTTTCTGACTTTTCTCCCCCCTCACCCCAGACAACAGAGTCCCTGTGAAGGCATGGCACTGGCTATAGTAATTCTTGCCCCCAGTCTGAACATCCCACCTTTCAGTGATTTAAGCCCGGGCAAAAGACACTTAGCACCACACAGAGGCTGACCTTTCCTTGTACCCCCTCCAGCTCCTGGTGTGTTAATCTGAGCAAGACCCTCTCACTGAGTGGTTTCCATGCACCGAGAAGCAGCTTTTGCTTCCTGCAGAACAGGCGACACTGCCAGCACCCACGCACGGACCCAAGACCGAGGCGTGTGAAACCATGTCTGCTACCTTATCCTCAGAAACGACACTCCCCATGACTCACGTCACCTAGCCTGGCTCCATCTGCAAATAACTCTTCTACAGACAGAACAAACCAGCCTCAGGATTCTGCTCTGTAAGAGAAAGAGTTCAAAATTTGGCAATAATTTAACTTTTTTTTTTTTCAGGGCTGCTAACATGTAACATGCAGGGAGATGGCTACCAGTCTTTCCTGCCCTCAGACTGCCTCCACCTCTAGGGCATTCAAACAGCAGATGGGATGTTTAAAGACCACAGGTTATCCCTTCATGTAGGAGGGGTAGGGGATGCTTGTCAGATCCACACCTCCAGAAAGGGCAACATTTCTCCTTTTAGAAACAACATGGTGCTGTCACTTTATAATTAAGGTTGTTGTTTTTTTTATTATTTCATTTGATGAGACTGGGAAGAGAAAGTATTCTGAGAACTTTAAAAAAAAAAGAAATTTCTGTTTACCTGTCAGCAGATGGTTGGAAATTTACCATAAGCAAGGTTAGAAAATGATTTGTTACTAATATGCCTGTCAAGGGCAACGTCTGGAGTTTGGTTTTATATTTATGTTTGTAAGAAAATTACAATATAAATATAAATGAGTTGCATCAGGTATTTAAACTAGACTGGACAGGGCACTAGAAAATATATGTCAGGAACATTTCCCGCACCAGCAGGAAGATGAACTAGGTGACCTAGCATGTCTTTTCCACCACAGACTCCTACCATTTTTGTATTAACCAAGGATGATTGATACCAAATATCCCTTTATGCTACTACCCCTTTTCATTTTGCTGCATATTTGTATGCTTTCTGGGGGAGTTGATATTTTAGGAGAACAGCTATGGGGAAGTATTGAAGGGGATTCTTCATCCCGATGGCTGAGAACTGAGGAAGGTCACACAATAGCTTGTGTAGCCATAGCAGCTTTGTTGTCATGGCATGAGAATCCTTCACCAGTTCTCCTACTTTTACAAAGGAGCAGTCATCTAACATTGTGAGGTGTTTAATGTAAAGCCTGCTTTTTTGACATGGTTATCACAAGCTATTTTCTGTCCAGACATTTACACGGACCTTGTGTTATCCGTGATTTATCCCCAACCCATGTTCCTCAATTGTGCTTAAACATGGTTATAGTTGTAGTAAATCATATGTTGAAACACACAGCTGGAAGGAAGGAACCATATAGTTATTACTAGCACTGGAACATTAAACAATAATATTCCACTGAGCACCAGCACCATCAACAAGTTTCTATCAGCCTGGTCCTGCAGTCCTAACACAGGTATCTCCCCTTTCCCCTCATCTCCATCTGCCATTTGGAACTCTTTCAACAGTCACTTAGAGACCACATTATAGGGTCTCTGCAGTCTGAGAATTATAACCAGCTCAAATTTAAAAAAACAAACTAAACCAACCAACCACCCAACCAAAAAGCTCAAGTCTCAACACACACTTTGGAAGAATAGTCTGAACTTTGCAAGGAAATTACACAGATTGTCTTTCAAACTGAAAAAATGTAGTGACAAAGTCTATATGAACATTATATTAAAAACTAAGAATAATCCAAAAACAGGTGGAAGGCATTTCAGGAAACAAGGTCTGTCTTCTGAAAGAAAATGTAGACTAATCAGGAGAAAACTGAGAAATTTCAGAGATTCCTAGGTATGCTCTAATCATGTGTGACTTAAATTTTGATAAATGCACTCTGGGTACATAAAACGTCTCTTGAATGACAGAAAAGCAGAAGAAATAAAGTGATTGAAGTTTTTTGTTTTCCTTTTTTTTTTTTTTTGGTGATGAGCCAGTTTGAGAGCTTACTGTGAGCATATGGAGATAGCATATTTGCAAGTCCATCTCTGGAGGATTGCAAAAGGCCCTTAGCTTGTGAAAAACAGCAATGTTATTTTTTTTAACGTTCCCTATATTTAGAGATTAAATCGCTCACTGCACAAACCCATTTGGAACAGGCGAGAAGGTGAAAAGGATAATCAGTACAGTCACTGGTCCGTGTTTCCTAAACGCTTTTGAAAACATTACTGTGTGCAGGCATAAAATTAGCGGCAGGACCTTAAAAAGGCTGGCATTTAGCATGACTTTTTGGAAAGTGACACCCTCATTTTTTTCTTGTAGGATATCATTAAATTTCAATCGCCCTATGGCAGTGCCTTTCCATTAATAACCAATTCACTGTGTCACTTTGGCTCTCCTTTGAAATAATGAGCCTTTGCTTCGCTTTAATAAATTTAAACATATTCTCAAGGCCAGGGAAGATAGGAAACCGCAGATGGGCTGAGAAAAACACGATTCATAAATCCTTAACTGCCTGAGATCGTTGAGAGCAAAACAAAGTAACACTCGTAAAATATTAAACAATCCCAGCTGTATGAGTGAAGCTTCATTAACAAAAATGGACTATTTACTGCCTTCAACAGAGCCTATGGGTGGAAAGATTCAGAGAAATCTTCCTTAGAAAAACACTGTCATCCTCATTTTGATTCTTTAAGCAACTGATGGTATGGTAGATACTTATTTTGCATGGCCATATGCAGAAACATTTTAGCTGAAAATTAATGATATTCTGATTACATTAAATACCACAAATCATGCTTCATCATATAAGCAGGAGTGAAAGAAAACAGAGAAATTTAGCAGATATTTTATCCTTGAAGAATTCACATGCCAATAGAAGTAAAACATGACAAACTTTATTTAAATCATAAGGGACTTCTCTAGAACTCTAAAGTAAACACAGCAGTCTGAATAACAGCAGAGAAATAAAGCAATGCCATTGCTTCTGCTAGGAACATTTGTCAGTTTATTCTGTGATGTTATACTTCTTGCTTTAACCTTTACTAACATGCAGCTGATTTTGTTTATATACCTATCTGCTACAAAAGGAGAAAAGCATTTTTTTCAGGCTTTCATGTTTACCATTTATTTAAATTCAACCAGAGTTCTGCTCAGGTAAGGAAGGCAGGCTCTCACTTTTGGTTTTAAGTACACAAAGCTGGACACTTAGATCCATAAAGCTGATGTTGTGCTGCCCAAATAACATACACAAACTGCCAGTGAATTAACCGAAGAAGTTGTGAAGACAGCTCTTGCCTCTCAGTTCTGGCTCTCACTCCATCAGTTCTTTGCTCTGCCTCTGTGTCAGTCCTGCCACCTCCCCTTCCTCACCAGCTCTGAGGCACTGGGGACCTTCTTTCCAGTAGCACAAGCTAAAACTTCTACAGATACCCCCAAGAACAGCAGCCTATAATGTTCCTAAATCCCCTTTCAAGCTTTGTTAAAATTTAAATGAAAGCTAAAGAGGTTTATTTATTAACACAAATTTGGAAGATCAGGAAAACAGCCATAAGGATAGCATATAATTTTTGAAGTGTCTACAGCAAGAATAACCTTTCATGGTATCATGGTGGTTTTTTTTTTTAAGCCAAGAATTGCATACAAGTTTAAAGAAGAATAGAGATCAGTGTCAGTTTACTAAATGTGAAGAACCTGGAAGCTCTATCTCTAAAGACAGGCTGACAATTGAGTGGACAGAATGTCAATACTTCAAACATTTCAAGGGTAAAAATATTGCTTTTTACAATCTGTGTCATATTTAATGCAAGGAAAGAATTAAGATTTTTGTTTCTTTTGCTGGCTGTCAGCTTTTTTCCCTTTTTATCCCAGTGAAGAGAATAATTAGAGTATTTAACACAAATTCATGGTGCATTTTTTTTTCCCCCAAGGAACAACAGCTTCAGCCTAAATGCAAATATGAACATAATAATTTTTATATTTTAGTTTATAAATCCTTTTAAAAAAAACAAACCTCCAACATTCAGTTTATGCATTTCAAGATGTTTCTCTTATCTCTGAGAACCATTATCCTTTCTTAACACTCGAGGGGGCATTTTGACCCCTGCAGAGGCATTTCTCTTTCCCGTTTGAAAGCCTAGGAATGCACTTAGCCCTCATGACTCCCACTACCTTCAGTAGAAACCCTGAGTAGTGCTCAGGAGTTATCACCCTATAATCATTAGAGCAGTCACTTCTGTGCTTAGCAGACCTTCACTGTAGCTGATTTGTATAATCAGGGTTAATCTGTTCTGATTGCAAACATCCATACCGTAAAGTTTGAATGAATTCACACCGATGCTCGCTCAGCGCACGATGCCATCAAGATTTCCACGGAAATACGCTGTGGGATTTTTGTTTGGTTTTAGGGGTGACTTGATCCAGCACAAGTAAAGCTGCTGTCCCCTTCCTTCCTTCCTTTGAATTTGGGAAGAACTTAACTTGTTTTATCATCTATGAGGAGGAATGGGTAAGAAAAAGCAGTGGTAAAGCACTAAAGCGTTAGCAGCAGCAGCGAGCCGGTAGCTCTAACACCGAGTTACCTGTCTGCATAAAAGCAGCAATTAATAACAACCTCAGACAGACTCAGAAAACAAAACTGTATTTGCCCCAAAGATTTTAAGTGTGGGTAGTAGAAGGGCTTTAGGTGACATGTTGTCTAATCCAGTCCAGCAGAGAAAGCATTTATTCTTTTCTCTACACACTGGGATTTGCTACTACTAGTTTTTGGCTTCTGCTTTCAGAAAAGAAAAGAAATTTTAAAATCTAACCCTATTGGAGCAATTAGGAATAGTGTAAAGCCTCCTAATTTCATAGTCACTTGCAAATTAGAGAGTAAATATAAGGCAGTCAGAAATTATTTTTTCTTTCATTTAATGAAACAAGTGGAAGTTTCCCTTTAAGCATATATGAAAAAAATTAAATCTATGAATGTAATTTTATAATGCCCTATTCCCGCTGCAGGGGATTTTTATTGTAGAACTACTACAGACTGAATGCTTCCCAATTTACAGTCCTGCAAACTAATATACAGAATGGCAGGTAATATTTCCACAAATTTTTCCTACTGATGTGCTAGTTGTGCAGGTGCCTTTCTCCAAAGGATACTCTGGTGTTGGTCCTACCCATGCAAGATTCCCCTATCAAGAGTGTCTATCAGAACAACTTAGTGGGATATTTCTGATGTAGATATCTATCTACTCATTACTAAACTGAACTCACTAACTTAATTCTCAAAAACAACCAAAGAGCCAAAGGTTAATGACTTTTGGCCACTATCAGTTTGCAGTAGGTTTGGACTGGCCACCTAGAAGCGGAAAAAAAACCACCAAAAACAAGTCCTCTATGCTCCATTACCAGTGCTTTGAACCATCCAGTCACATGGATTTTGATGTTTTGAGAGGGTGAAAAGAATGCAGATTGGCATGAGAATACCACATTAATTCAGCAGTTAAATGGTTCTTTGAGAAGATTCACTGACAGAAAAAAGCAAAGCTGTCTTTCTAAGCCCTCATCCTCTTTGGGTCTATACACATTTTCTGTGAAAAGTTGATTCTTTTCCTTCTTCCCCTTTTTTTTTTTTTTTTTTTAACAGCCTTTTATCATCTAACATGTGAAACAATTGTAATGTGAGGCATGTGAGCAGAGAGCCTTTGCCACTGGGCCCTCATAAATCTTGCCAGTTCCCAGTGAACAACACCAAATATTTGCAGCTGAGGAACATTTGGTCTGGCTTAAATTAACATATCTCAGCAGTCAGAAGTCATTAAGCTTTGCCAGTGATTTGAAACCATTTTTCCATTTCAAAAGCGACAGTGGCTGTTACTTATTTTTCTGGATGAAGAAGGTGGTAGGGAACAAAAGCAATGAAATGAAAATGGGAGATACTAATGAAAAAAAAATGATAAAAGGGCTTTGAACTGCCTTTGGTAAATTTGTTATTAAGACTCCTTTTAAAATAGCAGAGCACTTACATATAAGATCAAATAATAATTCAAGATGATATACATTAATTTCAGTGGCAAATTATGTGATTTAAAGGCTGCAGAAATGTATACTTATTTTCTTCCTTAATCCCTTGTGAATATAGGCACTATCAATTTTAAAAGCTGATGAAAGCTTTAAATGAAAAACAATAATCCAACCTTTTTCAATTAAAGGCAGAAAGTGGATTAAGTACTGGAGTAAAGAAATGTACTGTTGTGCTTTTTAAAGATCACTTCTGATACGGTCTGTTCAGATGCAGAGGGCTGGAAAAACACCTCAGACCTGAAAATACTGAAAAAATTACAAGCAGACAGAAAAATTATTGGTTTTAATGCAGGTAAAATGGGAGTTCAGATCTCCCAGACTTGTTATTTCTGTATTATTTACATGACACATAACTCCTGTTCAGTTGGTAAATAAGTCATCATCTGAAAGATGATTCATGAGAGCCACCCAAGGCCTGACTTGTCAGAAAAAAACCCCAAACACTTCCCCACATTCATGCTTACTAGTCTAAAATTATACAACTCTGTCAGAAATCATGTCAAAAATGTTTCATTAAACTCTGAAAGCTGTTTGCCAAATTATAACAAAATAAATATTGCAAGAGATTTTGATATGTATACTGATTTTGATATGTACACTGATTGCAAACAGTTATGATTTCTGACTTATATGAGAACAGCTGAACTGAATGTACTTATTCAAATTAATGGTAATTATAATTTTTCAGCCTCCAATTAGTTTTTCTGATGAAGAAACTTGAGTGTTTTAAGACCCATGTTACTTTGAGAAGATATTGACTTACACTCAAAAGTGTTCAAGTTTATGAAGCACTACTAAAGACAATCCTTTCATTTGAGAGCTTTCTGAGATTTTCAAACTTTTTAAACGCTTTGCAGCTTTAGTAAAATCAGTTCTGTGTAAAAAATAGATATTCTATTAACCAAACTTGAAAGATGAAGAGTTTCAAAAAGAAGACATTTACTGTTAACTAGGTATGAAAGGTTGTTAGGATAGCTGTGTAATTTTCTAGGTGGGCTTTTCTTTAGGGGATTTTATTTTAAAAATAACAAGCAATTGTAATAAAAAAGTTTTCTACAAAAGCTTTTGAAAATAGAAATGCTCTGCATTATCAATGCTACTTAAAAGGAATTCTATGATTCCTATACTTGAACAGCAAGCAAACCATGGCATACTGATACTCAAATATGAGAAATAAGACCAAAGTTTTTGGGAATATGAAAATACTACAGTAAATGTATTCTTAGATAAGTGGTTGTATTTTTCTTCTCCCACAAGAACACAATAAAATGAAGCAAGCATGTCAGTTATTCACTGCTTCTCTTCAGGTCATATTATAGCTGAAAAACAGCAGAGGAAAATCTTTGACATGTTTTGTTTTATTAACATTTCCTTATCATTTTACAGGACCATAGGGCAGTTGGGGCTGGAAGGAGCCTCTGAAGACCACCTAGCTCAGCCCAACTCATGACTGTCCAGCTGGCTTTTAAGTAGCTCCTTGGAGAGTCTCCACTGCCTCTCCTCAACACCCTCACAGCTAAAAAGTCCTCTCGTACATTCAGATATCATTTCCTGTATTTCAGTTTCTGTCCATGTCCTCCTGTCCTTTCACTATTCTTTTCCCCAAGCCACTCCACTATCCTCTGTCTATGGTCTAATCCATTTGACAATAAACCATGTCATCCTGCACTGAGGAAACAGAACAGGTCTGCAAAGCTCCCTCACATCACACAAGGTCGCCCTGTATGCAGAGGTCTATTTTTTTGGCCACAAGTCATAAAATATTTTTCAAAACATACAAACTAATTTCATGGGGAAAACCAAGTGGGACAATACCTTAAAAGATCAGGTTTGAAGGCATACACCAGCTTGTGCAAGTCTGTTTTGTACTCTACCCACCTTCTATGTAACCCTGCATGATTAGGCTGAACTAAAGTGACACAGGTGCTGCTTCAATGCTAGTTTGAAAGGTGGAGAGCCTGAAGGAGCACCATATCACATCACATCCTTACATCAAGGTAAGGAAGAGAACAATGGAAGCACACAGCCAATCTAGAAATCAAGTAATCACATGCATAGATATTTAGCCAAAATATGGCTGCTTTCCAAGATGTGCTTTTCCAAGATCTCCAAACCTGTCATCGCAAGTCATTGGTGAGACAGAGCTGTTGTGTGGGTGCTGAGCATCTTCTCCTAAATTTAACCCAAGTTTTCAACGACTATTTACTTCAGAACTCCTTCCTTTTAATCTCTTTTTCCTTAGGAGAATAATAAAAAAAATGGATAGAAGCTAAAGGAAAACCAAGGCTACTCTGTTCTGGATTGAGGAAATGTGTAATCAATGAGAAGAGAATCAGTCTCACTATTCACTAGAGAGTATTTCTCAAGCAGGACAGCCCACCACCTGGTTAGGTATGGGCCACAAACTTGCTGTAGTAGTCAGGGGCTGTCCTGCAAAGGGCTCTCTAATTGCTTAAGAAGATGACTATTTTTCCTCTCCCATGTCATACGGTGAGGTCAGGCTTTCAGGATGTTCACTTTCCTTTCACAGCTTATTGAGCAACAATATCCTGGATGTTGCATTTCATATAAAATCTACACATGTTTGAGACAATACATGTAGTATGATTAGATTTGGGTTACTTAACTACATTTCTTAAACTCTAAACGTGTCTAAACTCTTATATTAGTGTACAACACAGAGTCTCATTCAGTAAGACTCAGACATATTTCTGGAGCTGAAATAAATATCAAGCACAGAAGATACTCCTTGAGCCCTGTAGCTACAAGAAGTATTTCATGTGATTTATTATAGCATAAGAATATATGTAATGATGAAAATAAGTTGAGAAGTAGAGAACATGACTTCTTTTATCCCTTTCGAGACATCATAGCTATAACTTATGGGAAGACCAGTCTGGAGTGAATTGTGTGACTATGTTATCAGCTGTGAGGTAAATAAAATAATACTCTATTTAATAGACCTGACAACAGCTATTGAATTTACATCATGAGATAAAGGCTACTTCTTTTAAAATGAGCTCACCAAAGCTGAAATTGGGATTAGTTAATAACTAAGGTGTTCAAGTTTGAAAGAGTATGTAAGGAATTCATATGATTTCTAGTTCTCATTTTATATTTAGTGTTGTGTAGAAGGCTTTGAGCATTTTATTCAGGGAAATAAAGAATACTGTTGAATTGTGGGTTTGGGCTTTTTCTTTATTCTCCTTCTCAAAAAGAAAATGAGAAAAGAGAGAGAGAAACTGAATGACAGCAATAGAAGTTCAGACCTTAAAAAACTGATACTAGCTAAACAATAGACAAAATCACCAAGTGAACTTTAACTTTTGCAGTACCATTGGAATTAAGCCATTTTAGACAGATGTTCATGGGTACAGATAATGCTTACAGAGTTCAGACTTTTAAAATGCACTAAAATGAACGTTATTCTTAAAGGAATTAAAGCACTGCACAATGGTATTTCAGTTCAAGTAAAGATTACAGTTTAAAAATTCCTTGTGGAAGTACACAAACAAACGGCCCACTTAAACAGTCCCCTTCATGTTCTTGGATGTCAGTTATTTATAAAAGTTCCTTTGCCATTCAAACAATTTTGTGTCAACAGGAAATGAGTTAGACAATCTTTAATAAACACATAAAGAAGTGCTCCAGAGATAGTTGTTTAATTATGGAGAGCAACTCATTGAAGCATAAAAAGAAAATGCTAGAATGCAGGTTTGGGGAAAAAGGTCTTGGAAATCAGGTATGAATATATCTGTTTTCATCTCTCCTGGCAATATAGTAGCTACCTATATTTTTTAACTGACATTTAATGTCTGTAGTCATTATTGTATTTATGGATCCTTATTTGTATTATTAAATGAGTTTAGTATTAACATTAATCAAAGTTTCATTTTGCTGTGTTAAGAAGGGAGTACAGATTTAAAGAAAGTTTTAGGAAGTGAAGAGAAAACCATTCACAAAATTATTTTTCCACTTGTGTTAGCTTCAACTGCAGCTGAAACTATAGCATGTATCTCAGGTGCATGATAGAATATACTTTTTCTTCTACATACACTGTAGTGAGCAGAAAAGTACATGATGGAAGTAGATGCTATTAAATAGACCTGCAATTTTTCTTTGAAATTCTGTTTTCATAGTTCTGCTTTCAAAAACAAAAAAAAAAGCTGGAATCAAACCTAGTACTCCCTGTTCCACAGTTCTACTAATAAGTCATTCTCCTACATTTCTAACAACTTCATTAGAGTGCCTGCATTTCTTTCACAAGTATGAGCTAGAAACTAAGTGGAAAAGAAAAAAAGCATACCCCGCATAAAGGCAACTAAGAAGCTGTTCATGTGTTATGTAAAAAACATTTACAGAAAGAATTCTTAAAATAATTATTCGTGACTTCAGACTTTCCTCTCAGATAGATTAAACAGGTCTTTTAACCATTCCTTCACTATGCCTGACCAAGCTTAGAACAAAATACATTTTTTTGTACTATTCACTACTTCTGGTATTTCAGTATTTTTAAGATTAAGAAAAAAATTGGTACAGGTTTCTTTTAGCTGAAAATAGAAGTATTATTTTAATATATCAGAGAAGCCATCTGTGGAAAGATAGTAGACAAACCTCTATCCTATTGAACATTTGCTACTACCAAATTCTGTATTAAAATGGTTAACATATCTTTTTCCTTCCATTTTCCCAGATCATCTCTACTTTTGAAATGGAAATTTTTTATACTTAAACCAACAGCCAAAGAACTTGATTGAGAATGTATTGAATTGTGCCCAGTGTTAAGTCAGGTAGTCCCTACATCTCAGATTTCTAATTAAAAATGCTGTAATATAATATTAACAGTTAATTTAGTAATTAAAATCTTATTTTTTTCAAAGTCACTTCATGGCCACTGTTTACATTATTTCTCTACCTGCACATTGCACGTGAAAAGGGGCATTTTTATTGGGTATTTTTTATTAACCTTATATATTTTAACAGGCCCACACACATATATACACACTCTTACACACACATACACACTCACACATACAAAAAGGTTGGCCAGGAAATTAGACATCTTATCTGTGAGCTTGCTAAATAAGGACCAATAACCTAGGTCTGCAGTAGTCTGTGTGATAACTGCTCTTACAAAATGAAATTTTGACTTTTTCACAGCTTAGCTACAAGTAGACACTATCAGTAAAACTGCATTTCTGTGCAATATGATGGGAAGTAAAAGATTTCAACATCTGACAGGAGAAAATGAACAACTGATAAACAATCTTAGAAATGTTCTCTCACTGCAAGGCATGCTTTTGATGATGATTTACATTTTTATTATTGTTGACTTTCAGGATGGGGCTGATGGTTGGCTAAGCATACAATAACTGAAAGAACAAACCACATAAAATGCAAGCCAAATCAAAAGAAAAACATGACTTGCATCATCTGCTTTAAAAGCTTTTGGTCATTTTTCTCTTCATTTAAGTATTCAGTAAATGTTACAGGAACTCAGCAAATTGGGAAAAACAGCAAAAAAGAAAATAATCATAGCTTTCTGATTCCAACATGGTAAATATTCCAATTCTTCTTCCACTTTTTTCCTCCCACTCAAGAATTAAATTTTAATTCCTTATCCAAAGCACAATCAAGGAACTCATACTAACACAACGCTCCTGCAGAGTCAACACTGGATGTTACACACTAACCTGGGATTGTAGCTGTGGGGAAAAAAAGTGTGCAGCTTAGGAAAGATGACCATGCTGAAATATCAACTAATATAAAAAAATCTGTGATTGAAAAAGTGTGTAACTGTGAACTCTTTTTTTGTTTTGTTTCTGCATGGAAGGATAAGGAAAGAAACAGGCAAAATTCTCTGTTAATTCAGTTAATGTGTTCAGTTGACTAAATAAATTGGAAGAAACAAAAGCATAAACAATGATTTGATTTTGTTTTGCTGTTTTGAAGATAGTTGAACAGTTTGGTGGTTTCTTTACAATCAATTTTTCATTTAAATTAATTAAGATAGTTATCACTTTTAAAGCAGTGCTTTAAAAATGAATGCTTTTAATATTTAAGAATAATCAAAATCATTTTAGGCTAACCCAATGTTAATTTGACTAAATCCTCATTCCCTCTGTAAATTCCAATTAAAATTTTACGTAATTCTTTCCTACCTGTTACTACTTAGTGCACAAATTAAACTGAAAATTTTATTAGCCACCCAGCTTTATCTTTTTAATTGAATCTAGTAAATTTAATAAAACTGGTTATAAATGAAAGCACCCTCATCTTCATTTGTTAAGATTTTAATTATAAAAACTTAATGCTAAATAATCCAAAAGAGAAAAGAGGAACAAAAAACCTCCAAACCTCCCAAAAGTTGTATCAGAATTCTGTGATGCTATAATTACTCTGGAAATGCATAGGATAAACCCAAAAATTGCCTTTATTTATTTAGGTATCTGCAATTAAATACTGCTCATCTTACTTTTGCATTTCATCTATGAATTTAATTCTTATTACACCTATTTATACTTATTAAATATATGGGATCAAGTTGTATCTACTTTTTTACAATGTTATATCATTTCAATCAGTGGTCAGAAGCACTGTTACATAATTCAGCTCTTAGAAGCAAGGTTAGTGCTACTTAAGAGTTTATCATACAAACTATTGGGATGACAGTCTAACCTAGACTTGTACCATAATTCTGTGGGAAAGGGAAAAATGGAGTAGTGAAAGTGGAAAGAAAACAACGAGGCAGTCTCAGTTATACAACTATGACACTGTAGATTATAGCTTTCCAATAACTTTGAGATGTACAGATTTTATATGTCAGATAATATTTCTTATTTTTCTGTCCATTAGATAAAGTAGAATGTAATTTATTGATTTTTACAAATAATTCTGACCCAATTATTGTTTAAAAGTGATATTGACTTCAAGCAAAAGAATTCTCTCTATTAATTGGTTTTTTAAAGTAAGTTATTAATATGTTACCTTGAATCTTTTACCTCAAAAGTTACAAGAGTTAATGTAAAACACTGTGTCTAAGAGAACAACAGGAAAGCATTCTGTGCCATATTTCTAATGAAAAAATCAGGACATAAGTTCAGAACTGATTTCTGTTAAAAAACAGGTAACTAAGGAACTCAATTATTCAGTTTCTCTGCCAATGTTCCTTTATTTTTCATACATCCCATCCTAGCCAACAGCTGAAACTGAAAATCTGACTGACAATTTGCACAAATGCATCAAGTGCAGCCTGGGGATAAAAACAGGCTAAGGACTCACCAAAGATAAAGTATGAAAAGACAAAATCCACCTCTCAGCTACAAGGCCAGGCTGGACAGGGTACTGAGCAATGTGGTCTATGAATGGTACCCCAGCCCCTGGCAGGGGAGCTGGAACAAGGTATATTTAAGGTCCCTTCTAACCCAAGCCATGCTATAATTCTGTGATTCTATCTTTAGTGTAAGTTTGGGTGGCAAAGCTATTGACTGGCTTCAGCAACTATTTTCTAATGGGTAATAATTGGGTAGAAGAGAATATCTGCACTGCTAATGTGCAAGTATAATGAAGTACGACTCTTAAGGTGAAATTAATGAACAACCCCAGCCAAATGTTTTGTAATAAATCCACTGGAAGTTTGGGAAATGTACAACAATACATGGTTAGAAAGCTTTGATTTGAAAGAAATCAAATTACTTGAAATCGGAAGTTGTATAAAGAAAAGGAGTCCACTGATTTGCAATATGGGTCTTAAATATTTTTGATAATAAATGAAAGCAAGCAAAGTCAGGACTGCAAGGTAAAGATAACAGGACCATAGATACTATTTTGCAATAAATAAAATGTTCTGTTAATAAAGTCAAGGCTCGATATCCTTTCCTGAAACAAATATTATTCCCTTGTGTTTGGATGTCATAACGCTAAACAAAAGGGCTGCAATTTGATCTCTGACCATGCTGTGAAGATTTTCTTGTGCTCACATTATTTAGTGCTAGTACTTTCTAGAGCAGATGTGTTGTGGAGGGAGCTAATTGTAGCAGTCAAAACAGCCAGGCTAAAAGCTAACAATTAAGCAGTCTGGACAATCAAGGATTCAGTGCTTAAGCTCACTCCCTAGATCTCTTTTATTTAGCAGAATTTATGGCCTGTTACATGGAGGCTTTACTATGTAACAAAGGAGCAACGTGCCTTGAAAATGCAGCTAAAAAGTCATTGAAGTTGTATTTTTATGAGTTCATACAATGGAAAATGGACATGCTTTCACTCCCACAAATCAGACTGCTTCAAACTGAACATATGTAGCCATTTTGTTTGAACTAAAAAAATTGCAGGCAGATGAAAACGTTAAGTTTTCACTCAGAAAAGGTCTGTATTTCAGTACATCTTTTTTGAACAAAGATTTAAAACCCTTTTTTATTAATCACAGATAAAAAGGTGCCAAATGCAGATCCTCATGTCAGAAAAACTAGAATGCAGACACTCTAGACACAGGGGAGAAAACACTGCATAAATCTAAGTCCAGTATTCAGATAGGGCTACACTTGGATTGCAGAACTAAATATTTTCCTAAGAATTCTTAGCATAGAAGAGGTATGTGGGAGGCTCGCTTTAACCAGAACTAAGTCTCAGAAAAGCTCTTGAAACAAGCCTTTGATACAAGTGGGTTTTTTTTTAATTCCTCCATTTCAACAGTACTAAATCTTTACTCTTGATATAAGTCATTGGTTGCAGGAAGTTTGACTCTTGCTTGTTGAGATAAAAATGAGTAACTACACTGGCCAGTGAATTTCTAAATTCACATATGAGTCCTTAACCTGACCCAAGATGTAATTGGTTAGATTTCATATGTGCTCACTTCCATAGGTATCTCCTACTAAAATGGTCAATAATATATATTCTTCTATCACAAGGCATATACTGTGAGCTCCTGCAGTGCATTCAGAACTTTCTGTGCTGAGATGTCCAATACCCATGCGTTTAGTAGTAATGTTCTGACTGTTGGACTGGTTAGAAATATGGTCAGTGGAAAGAAATGTGGGAAAATGATAGTCTATGTTTTTTTGCAAAATTATATACAATATAGCACTCATTTTCTGAGGAGAAAGGAAGTGTGGAAGAAAGAAAAGAAAGAAAGAAAGAAAGAAAGAAAGAAAGAAAGAAAGAAAGAAAGAAAGAAAGAAAGAAAGAAAGAAAGAAAAGAAAGAAAGAAAGAAAGAAAGAAAGAAAGAAAGAAAGAAAGAAAGAAGTTTAAATATAATGTATCTTTGGCAAAATAAATATCTCCTTTTCCTAGGTTATGAAGAGCTGAAATGCTGCTACTAGTAGTGATAACTTTAACAATTGTTTGAGGCATTTTAGCTCTATCTGCAGGGCTCCAGTGGTGAGCCTTTTATTCTGTGTACAGCAAATACACTACATTGCCAATCTCCTTTTGTCTCACTGCCAAGGTCACGGTCAAGAAACAGACTGAGTTTTTCCACTTTGTTAATCTAGGGTGTCTGGAGTTTTTCAGGAAATGCAGGAAATTCTAGGTGCCTAGTAAAAAGCAAGTCATTTGTATAACAGTGGGCAACAGTATCAAGTGTTCTGCACCTGTTTTACACTCCAGGACTGTAATTTCTGCAAAGTAAACAGTAGATCTCAGGGTCAGATTACAAATTCTAGTAGGCTGTTTGCTAGATTGCTGCTTTGTTTAACCTTTACACTTTCATTTAGAAAGGAGAAAGTATCATTGTCACACCAAGAGGGCAGTTAAAGAGTTTTAATTAACTGTGGAGGTAATTAGACCTCCCAGTTTAACAATTATCAGACAATTCTTTTCTCCTCTAAGTCCTTTAAAGTTGCCCAGTCCTTTATGAGGAATAAAATCCATTTTACAAATATTCTGCTGAGAAGAAAAACGGATAAAAGACTATACAGAAAGAAAAGCTGATTCTACTATGAAATTATCTATTTCCTTCTTTTGATTTAATAACAAGTCAAAATCTATCAGCTTCTCATCCACCATTCCCTGCCAAAGTCCAATTCTAATCCAATTGCTCCTTATATTAACCCACTCTCCCTTCAGTCTCCTGAGCCTCTGCTCTGTTTGGCCCATTGTTTTACTCACACATATGACAAAGGTAAAAAAAAACCCTCCCCTCTTTCTTTCCAATAAAGTTGGCTGTTTACAACTGTAGCTTAAACAATTATTTGAAATCTCTAATCCAGCTCTCTCTCTCCCCCTGTGGAAGACAAGATCTCTCATCATGAAGGACATTGCTTATCACTTCTGATTCTCAACTTCATTTTTCAAGATGTAGATACACCTCAGAAAGCAAGTAATAGCAATCTTATTCCTAGAGTCAAGGAAGGAATCCTCCACAAAAGAGGTCTCTTTTGCTGGCCTGAATCACTGCAGCTTCACTTGAGTTAAAGGTACAACAGGTGTGTGGGCTCTGGGATTATCTCTGGTACCATTCTGCCAAAACCTGGTTCCCACACACCTGTATCCCAATGCACAGCCCCTGCTGTGCTGAACATAGTTCCTGCTATGCTGATGGTTCACTTGCATGCATATAAAACTATGGTTTACTCTTCATGCCCTCTGTGTGAAGCTCGCAAATTTTAAGAAAATGATTAAGTAAATTTCTCACTAGTACAAAATTGGATGCGACAGATGAAGACATGACTTGAACAGGTCACAAAAACACTGACAGAGGGGTGACAGTGACAGATTGGAGAGCTGAACCCCAGGTCTGTACATATAATGTGCGTTTCTTTCCTCAAAAAAATTTTTGTAACATTGAAACATTACAAAATCACAGAATTTTAAATAAAAAGATGAGAATTCAGCTTGTTAGTGATAAACAAATTATCATGCATTACATTTTAATTTGAAGTTGATAGGAAAACTAAAAAAAGGCAAAATTTAAAGAAAAGCAGGAGGAAGCTGTAAAACATAAAGAGCTGAAATGGCTGAAATGATGACAGGATACAGCCAAGAACATCATTTGGCCAGGAGGAATTTTGGTTGAATTACTGTGTGAAGTAGAAATGAAAACACAAGACCAACATCCAAGACCAGCTCAGGAGTCTGAGGTACTGCCATAAACCTCTTGAGATTTATTCTCATTATTTTAACTCCCCCAAAACCATAGTGCAGTTAAAAGCCTTGTGAATTCCAGTTGCTTATCATTTATTCTACACATAATAAATCCTTATTTGTAATATGCATCATATAATGGAGTAGTAAATATTTCCAATTAGCTTTAGTGTCACAGTCCTCAAAAACTGGTGCATTTATGTTAATATAAAAGCATACATGGAACATTTTATCATGCATTAGAGATTTTAATCAGGTAATCTGCACAGCATCTGGAAACCTAAGCAGAGGCAAAGTCTGCTATAACAAAGGCACTGTAACAGTTCACCTTCAGTGAAGAACAATAATGCATTATTAAATTCACTTTCCTGCTCAGTGGTTACACTTAGCTGACCACAGCAAATTTGCTCTCTGCCTGGTCTTCACAAGTTGGCAGAAAAATAGATTCTGTCACATTTAACGGGTTCTGAAAATGACAGGATGCCTCTCTTGGTTTAACTATAAACCATAATCTTTCAGAAGTAAATATAATTACAAATGCCTTTTGTCACGTAGTTCTTAGGAAGGATATTATATGTGGGTTATTAGAGTAGTAGATCTCACTATGTACTTGAATATCATTAGAAGCCAGAATTGATATTGCACAACAGCAACTTCAAAAAAAGAATCAGATTTCTATTTTTCTTTGATCTTAAATGACATCATAATTCTTAGAAAACAAAGGTACGGGCATCAAATTCCTTGAGTATGGTCAAACAGTTATCAAGAGATATTACTCCTTAAATGAACATCAAAGAAAAACCTATGTTCTCTTTTGTCCAAAATACTGTTTTAATCTTTTTCTGCATCTAATTACAAATTTGCTTTTTTTAACATACATTTGATTGAAGGAAGCTTTAAGAAAACTGCCTTAGACTCAGGATTCAGTGATGAAGAATTATTGATTAGGAATTTAATTAGCAATATTTAGCTTGGTTATACACAACAGAACCCAATCCCTTCAGGTTTCCAAGGAGTTCTGTCAGACTCCAGGCATGATAACAATCTGCTCCATATGATGATATGAACTTTCAGGTAGAGATCTTCAAACAACACCATACACCCCTTAAATACTGGTGAAGTGCAATTTAGGTTCCAGTTAAGATGTCTTAAAGATTTTTAATTAGGTTTGTGTAGGTAACTACTTTAGCAATTACAAGACACTTTTTTCCCCTCTAAGACCTTAATTCAGCAGTTTTCTTAGTCTGAAGTGGGAAGTTTGAAGACTCACTAAAAGACAAGCTTGGGTTCTGGAATCTCTCTGTGGCTTCTTATTATTTCTTTAGATACAAAAAATAAGTTTAAGTAACTCCTCAGAAGGACCTTAGGTTTTACAGTGACACTGTACTCAAAACTGACAAGGAACTTAACACAGTCACTGTTCACTGAAGTGGAATTGCCACCTGATGCTAGGTAGTCTGTCCTTAACATTATGTGCCTTGAGTGAAAATTCTGTAAATTGAGAAAAGATGTAAAATGGCATAGAAGATTTGGATCTTAACTCCACCCTTGCTGTGAACAGTAGCACCACACTTCAGGCAGAAATAAAACTGAAGCTTTCCTGGACATTGAATAAATATTTCTGGGAGTCCTGGTCACTCTCTAGCAGAGAGATAACTTATTTTCCTTTTTTAAATGATTAAACAGAATCCAACCTGGATACCACAGGATACCACAGTATTTCTTATACAGGATCCAGTGAAAATTGAAGGATGCCATATGAACTAGCAACATTTTATGTAACTGGGAGACTAATGCGTCTGCTAGAATTCCAATACTAATTCTAGCTATTATGTAATTTTTTGTTGGGAAAAAAAG
>VWZP01004477.1:730166-734997 GCA_013396995.1 Dicaeum eximium
TCTGAGAAGTCATTCTGACCATAGGTTACATGCAAAGAGAGCAGATTTTGTCATACTCATTGTAATACTGTAATACTTTCTCAGAACAAAAATTTGAAAAAGATTATGTGGAGATAGTGGAACAAAAAATGCAGTTGGATTAAGGATTTTTTTTAAAAGGAAAGAAATATTATTAGTTATATAAAACTGACCATACTATTTACAAGTAAATAATATCTATGTCTGTGCTGCAATTCTCAGTTAAGGCTTTTCAAAACTGATTTTTTGGAGTATTTTGAACAACTTAGATAAAACTTAAAACCATCCCACTAGCATGATAAAAAGGTTCTTTCTAATATCTTATCAATAACCATTACATCTTTCATTTAAGAATTCATTTAAAAAAATCAAAATAAGCATGCAAATTATTTCAAAGGGGTTTATAGCTCCTCTCCACTATATATGCAATAAAGGCCACAAAAAAACTAAAGACCATTCTAAGGTCTATTCCATGAACGACACATAATAACCATTGAAAAGAAATTTGGGGGGAAAAAAGGAAACAAAATAATAAAGCACCTTTCAGAACTGTCTGGAGCGCAAGACACATAAGAACTGTACATGTAGAGCTGTTTCAATAGATTGAAAAATACATCAGATTCTGTGCACATGTAACTCATATGAGCCTATTCAGAAAATCAGATATGTCCAAGATTCATGTGAGTCACTATAAATGTATGACAGGCAGTTTGCCTAGTTAGCCAGGAATGTTTTGGAAGTGATGTGCACATATCCATCAAGTGAAAACTGCACAGCAAATCTCTCATAAAATGTGCCAAAACTACTACTACCCCAGCAGAATAATGGCCCCTAGTAGGAAACAAGTCTGCAGAGGTATGTCATTGGAGGATGACTTGAACAAGGTCTACAGAAATAATTTTAACCAATTATTTGCACTGAAAAAAAAGCTTTCAGAAGTTTGTACTACCTTTGCACTTCTTCCTGCCTACACATACTATTCATATCCTGTTCAATAATATGAAAGTCTTTTATGTTTTCTATGTAACAAAAATAGATGTTTTTCAGCTACTTAGCAAAAAACAACCCATTAAGAAAAAACTTCCAATTTTATTTTTCACCTTTATAATCCATTAACTGTAATAGCTTTTAACATACTTTTAAAATTCCTGAGCCTCTCGGGCTGAGTGATAAGATATAGAAAGGTTAAAAGTGTAGAAAGGTTATCTTGGTGATACTAGCTTTATCAAACCTTTCATTTAGCAGATCTTTATTATATTATATGTCACAGGTCAAAAATTTGTCTATTATCTTTTAAGGGTTTGAGAAGTCCTATGTGATGTAGAAAGCGTGAACTCAGTGTCTTAAGGATTTAAAAACTAATCTATTAAGATTTAATAGATAAGATTTAAGATGTGAATTGAGATTGTAGACTTAAAATGTGTTAACTGTAAACGTATTGGCATGTAGAAACCCATCAAAATATAATAATATTCTTCTTGTTACATTAAAATGCAATATTCAGACAAATAAATATATTGTATAAGTATCCCTCTGTGAGTATGTATCCATACAAAAATGAACAAATAAAGTATGTTTACACAAGCAGCTGGGCAGCAGAACTGCCAATGAAAATTACCCTGTACATCAACTAGTAAGTACTCTCCTTAATAAAGGGCTTTCTCAGAAAACTAACTAGAATTGTAACAGAATTTAAGCAAAGTTCTGGATCACTTGCATGCTGACTTTGCTAGAGAACAGCTCAGGTTGAAAAGAATTTTGTTGATGCTAAAACTTTCTTTGAGTCTTTCATATTTATAGAAACATATTCATATGTGTTTCTATATTTCCTAAGGTGAATAAGCATACATAAGCATATATATAAGCTCCTATATTTACATTGTGCATACCTTTTAAGAGGATTTACTGCTGATAATACAGAACGAATATCTAACTATATAGGATGACACACTTATCATTAGTTCCCTTTTTGATGCATGAATGCTAACAAGAAAATCCAATTCTAACTTTGGAGTATTTAAATTATTTTCCATTTTTTACTGAGCATACTTTGAAGTTTTATTATTCTGATTTATAAAATATTAGCCAAAGGTCTAAGACTGATGTTGTCTCTACAGGGTTACATAAAATAAAAAGAAAGACAAAACCAGGGACTTTTTAATATGTGTATTTGATAAAGTTATACCTTAATTACTGCTGTCAAGAATCAGTTATTGTTGATTACCTGAAAATTACTTGTGGAATATCATAGTTCAAAGCTCTTCTGAAACTCTTCAGCTTGTTTTGTGAACATGGAGAATATTTTATATTTTGGCATAGAAAACAGCATGCATATTTTCAGCAAGAGAGTGTGCTTCCTATAACACCTCAAATAACATATTCAATTGACAATGTAAGCATGACATTCAGGCTTCATTTGCTGTTGGTATCTATCTAAAAAAAACCTGAATTGATGGAGACAGAAAATTCTAATCTGATGCCCTAAGGCCAGATCCAATAAAACACTTAAGCATCTAAATTTGGTGTTAAAGCAACTAACTTTTCAGTGGATGTCCCCCATAAGGGAATCTTGGGCTGAAGTGAGCTGAGTCTAACATTCCCTTATAGAGCACAGAGCAGGTATTGCTAGGCAGGTACCAGTCAGGGGGTGCTATGAGCAGCCACTGCCTCCAACATCACTCCAAAAAATTGTATGCAGCTACCTGGAGCTAGTGAGTAGACAAACACTGCCAGTAGGACTGAGCTATAAATTACACCTTGCAGACTCAAAACAACCTGAGTCCAGGTCAGAAGGGTAAAGGGATGATGTTAAAATTTACTTCCCTGTTTTACAGAAAGCACAGCGATTAAGGATACTGCTCAGGAAATGTGCTCCACGTCTCCAAGTAGGGTGTGTTTGACTTTTAAGCCATTGGTTATTTTTAACTCTCTTTTTTTGAAACACTTCAGACCAATGGGCAAAAAGAGGATCAGTATTCAGCAGTCTAGTCTTTTATGTTCTCCACTAGCTCCTCTTTCCTATGCTATATCCATGCTTAACAGATAACATTACTGAAGAGCTGAATGAGTATTCAACTCCATAAAAAACACCAAAAATCTGCTTCTCAAAGCTTCAGACTGAGAGGTCTGCAGGATGTCATATGTAAGCTGAGCAGGATAAGTGATGAAATGTACCTCACCAAAACTGAGGGACTACCTAGTGCAAACTCTTCGTGTCACAGAAACTTGAAAATACTTAAAAGTCTTCTCTTAACATAGAAAACTGAATGGATCTTTTCTAATATGAATTCCATAATTCAGATAAGCCCTTCTTGTTAAATCTGACTCAATAAAACCAAATGCACATCATCAGAGAGTCCATAATTATAGATTACGAAATTAGATGCTTGGTTTTGGCTGTCAAGCACTTGAACTAACATTGTGTACTTGAACTTACCTCATTCTTCCCAGGGCCATTTGCAGTTCTACAGCCTGCTTTCAGTAAAATTGGAAGCACTGCTGTCTTCTAATAAGCAAAAAACCTTTGGAAATCTAGGGTAATTGACCTCTTGTGATACAGATAATGACATCTTGAGTTATGTATGGACTGTGAGGCAGAAGTGCTCTGCAGTATCTCCTGCTGTCCTCCCTAGTCTAGACTAGGAGCCTGACTGGACCACAACATGACCTTAGCAAACCTAAGTTTCCTTCTTACTCGGTCTTGACCCAGCATGAAGCTAGGTTGCAGCCAAGCTGCACACCTGGATTAAGCAGCTGGAAAATGTCCCCATGTTTTACATATGGCCACTGACAACAGAAACTCTTCCAATTTTCCTGCAACAAATAATGATCCAGAGCCTGATGTGAACTTTTTAGTTTTAACAGACAGATCTGTAGAACTTCATTTGTCTGGTGTTGCTGGTGTCATAATAATAACCTGACTCAGTGGAAGGTAAGGTCACTCAGAACTCTGCATTACCAGAACCTGAAAATATATTTTGGAAACACTCTAAAGGCAAATAATATAAACAAAACCAAAACCAAAACAACGACCAAAATAAACAAACACACCCTAGAAAATAAAATTTAAAAAAAAAACCAAAAACAAACAAACAAAAAACCTACACAAGAGCTTTACTTGTAGTTTAAACCACTCAAATAAAAGAAACTAATTTTTGTTATTAATAATAATTCTTGCTGGATTTTGAATAGAAATACATATGATCTTTGAAAGACTTATTCAGTTTGCCAATGCCAATAACCTGTTTCTAAATGTATTACACCATGTTGTGTGGACTGGGTAAATTACCTCCTTTGTAATTACCTCCTTTGTAATTTACCTCCTTTCCTCCTTTGTTTCTAACAGGTAAATGGCATTTTTCTCTCCTGTATCCAGCTCATAGATCAGGTCAAACAAATGATTCACCCTCTGACATTCAAAATTTGGTATGTTGATCAGTAGCTCTGTTATTACTTTTTTCCCCCTTTAAACTATCTGTTGTCTGTAAATAAATTCTCCCTGATCTCAGATAACTTCCAAGATTTTTCATCTTTCCATTTTTTAATGGAAGAGGAGACAAAAAGAGAAAAGATAGGGCCTTCTTTACTAGTCAGAATTGTCTAGGTTCTCCCAGGTTCAATTAAAAGACATTTTAGTTGCAGCTAGTAGATTTCTGCCAACAAAAGGCTTAGAAGAAAGCACATAAATTTTTAAATGCTTCATGATACTTATTTAGAACTTCTGATTTCCTTTCCTTTCCTTTCCTTTCCTTTCCTTTCCTTTCCTTTCCTTTCCTTTCCTTTCCTTTCCTTTCCTTTCCTTTCCTTTCCTTTC
>VWZP01004477.1:735152-786185 GCA_013396995.1 Dicaeum eximium
TAACAATAAAAGTGCCACTACCTGCACCTGTGTTTTCATTTTTAAATATGGTCACAGCCTGACTGATTTACAGGGGTAAAACAGTTTCAAAATCTGATTGCAAGCTCACAGTGACAAAACTAGATAATTACTACCTCCACAAATATCTGTAAGTCAAATCACTTGTTTTAATACAGATTAGATTAGTACTAAATTTACAAGATTGATATGAGAGACATGATAAATACAGTCATGACGGAAAACAATTTTTAATTTAGTAACCCCTATCAATCTAGATAGCCCATGAATATTTACCATTAATTCAGTAGGCTGGAACAGAGTGGGGGAAAAAGAAAAAAAAAAAAGAAAAAAAAAAAGAAAAAAAGAAAAAAAACCCAGCAACAACAAAGGAGGTTTCACCTAAACAGGACTGAGGAAAAAAGAGAATTCTCAGCAGTTTTACCGGGAACAGATCTTGCAAAAACTGGGAAAACAGATTTGGGATACCATAATAAAAAAAAAACCCTTTAAAAAACTGAATGATATGCAAAAGCAGTTGCCGTTCTTAATATGTACTTTTCTTTGCAGAACTTACCAGTCAGATTACAGTTAAACAAGTAACTTCAAAGGCTGAAATAAAATCATTTATGGAAATTCAAAACAAACCTATTTGATCACATCATACTTCACAGCAGGGATACAATTTGCAGAGGCTGAGTGAGGGCATAGTGTAAGCAAAAACAGGTTGTGTGTGCAATGAACCAAACTAAATGGTTTATATAAAAGAAATGTTGTTTCCATTAATTTTTCTGGTAATCTTATTAAAAACGCCACCTGGCCAGAATAGAATTGTCCAGGTTTTAATTCTTTTTCGTATCTCAGTGTTCAAACACAAGACAGAGGAGGTATCATCTTATAGCTATTAAAATATGTCACAAAATGTCTTATTCTGAAATCTTCATAGCTACAGCAGTTTCTCCAGTTTCAATGTCTGGTTTTTATACCTTTTAAGTTTTCTTTCGTTGTGCTCAAAGAACTGACTTTTCTGATAAGCTTGAAGAATTCTTTTTTCAAAGCATGTATTGCATTTTAAGCCTCTCTTTAAAAAAAAAAAAAGTTTACAGTCTGTAAGACTTAAAATTCATATATATTAAGTAAATAAAACATAAAATGCACCTTTCAAAATTCCACCACTACTCCACCAAAATCCCCTGAACAGAACCCCGAACAGGAACTTGACTCTGAATACCAGCAGAGATGAAATGGTGTCATAATCAGCATAAGTGCATGAGGACTATTCACCTAGATCAAACACTTTGGTCATATACTCAATTAAATTTAAATCCCATTATGTAATGTATACCAGCCTCATTTTATGCAATTCCCTAATTTAATGGCTTGGTATTAGCCTTTTTCATTTTTGCACACATGGACTAATTTTCACGGTGCTCAGTCCCTCTGGGAAGTAGGTCATTAAAGTCAACTGGACGGAGACAGAAACTTAATACCTAAACAGTGTTGCAGAAGGGTCAGAGTCACAATAATAATGTAAAACAGTTTTTCACCCATCCTACTTTGCAATATTTATGAAATTTCTTCCTCATACATATATTTATTTATTTATTTATACATTTATATATTTATATATTTATATTTATACATATATATATTTATATATATATATAAATATATATATATTCATTAATCTTGGAGATGACAAAATAGAAAAATAATGAAAGTTATCATCCTGTTACAATTTGATTTGTGAAACTGAAAAAAATAAATCAGCAAAACAAAAATCCCAAGAAATTAAAAATCACAATTATATTAATATTTAGCTACCAAGACAACACTTGTTTCACACTGAAGCAGTAGAATTATAATATTCATATTACCTTTCTCAATGTGTATTCTTTTTGTCTCATGTCCCACATCATGACCAGCCAGATCACCCTCCTTAGGTCCAGGCAGGACATTAGGTGACAAACCCATCAGCATTTGGTTCATAGATAGCCCGTTCTGATGGACAGCTGCTAGACACAAGCACAGGCAGAAAGAAATCAGCCATCATATTAACAATACTCTTTTTTACTAATTTTTCATAGTCTTTCTCTTAATTATACAAGAATTCTAACAATCACAAAGTTACTTAATTAGTCCTATGAGGATCCACATAGAGGAAAAATTTCTTCCTGTTACTTCTAGTTTTAAACATTTAATTTTAAAAAGAAAATTCAGTAACTTTGGATAAAGTTGGAGGTTTACAAACATGTTCTTTCTTATTTAACAAAAATTGTAAAATTTTAATTCATTGTACAAAAACACTTCAGTACCAACATTCCCAATATGCAGTCCCTAATAACTACCTTAAATGAAGCGTTGTGGCCTATCAGGTGCTATAGACTGTCTTTCCATATATTCTGTGCAACAGCAGAATTGCTTATTTGCTCATCAGACAGGTGGCAAAGCTCTTTCCAACAGTTTTCAGAGACCTTCTTGAGTCTTAAACACACCTCAGAAACTCATATTCGATAGTTTATATGTCTATGCTTTTATTCTGAAAAAATTGTATTTTCAAGAGGTTTGTGCCATTTTTAGTAATTTTTTGTTGGGTTTTTTTTTTAATATGGAACCCATATTCCTGTAGTAGTTGCCTTATTCTGGCTGGCACCACAAAAGATGTACTTAAGAACCAGGAGTGATGTTAACAGATAGATAGGACAGAAAAGAATTATCTTATAAATAAATAAGTTACTGGAGTGATCCACTACTTAAGGAGCTCTGCTATGTTCACATGGAAGAAAAAAATGTGCAAAGGTCCCACTCCTCTCTGTAAATTATAGAGTAAGCGGAAAGGTACAATTATCTTTTTTGTTAAAAAAAAAAAAAAAAAAGAGTAATTTCTTAGCAAAAGCAATAAATATTTCTCAAATTTTTGGGGTGATTTGTGTTGTTTTGTTTTGTTTTTAAGACAACAATGGAAAATATCTTCATTAGTTGTAAACAAATATACTATTCAATCAATTAGGAAAAATTTTTAAATCCACATTTGTGAGGGGTTTTTTCAGATCTTCACTTATGAAGTCTGCAGTGGGTTCATCCTGGCTGGACACGACGTGCCCACCAAAGCCACTCCATCACTCCCCCTCCTCAACTGGACAATGGAAAGAAATATAATGAAAGGCTTGTGGGTCAAGCCTGGGGAAATAGATAGGTCACAGTATATGGGATGCCAATTTAATCTGCTCTCTGAATTGTCCAAGTGATAAGAAAACAGAATTTTCAGCTTGTCATAGTCAGGCCTCATTTCTTTTCTTTGGTAAGTCATTTCTCATCACACTCTAATGAAAGATCTCTCATCTGAAGGTCAATGAAGAGTCAGATTCCTGAGTCTACAGAGAGCCTGAAAAGAAGCAGCCTAAAGGACATGTGTTGCATCTAATCAATACGGCCACCTCTATCATACAGCTATTTCATGGCCTTCTATGTGTGTGCCAAACCCTCCAGTTTCACCTACTGACAAATTCCACTATGGAAAGACAATTTAAACACACAAAAACCTGCAACAGAGCAGTATTAAAGGGAATGGACAAGTGTAATATGAATTTAAGTACATATCTATAAAATAGCATGCATTTAAAACCTTAATTTCCATTGCTGCACTGGAATATCACAGAATTCAAAGTCTTTGCCATTTAATTTACATCCTGTATATGGAACTTTGATAAGAATGGCATCACTCTGGGACACCACAGTTTAATTTCACTCTGTCCCCTGACAGCTATGAGGTGATAATATTCTTTCTATCATATTTCTCACCATCACAAAATTTTGTATTTAAAAAATGTATAAAGTATGCACATTTTAAATTTATTTAACCCAATTCTTCTCTTCACCAAGCAATTCTACCATGCAAAATATTGCTTATGAAGTCAGATTCAATTTAGAAATCAAAACCGAGTAACCAGATTAAATAAAACTCAATTTCTTTTAAAAATGTTTACACTATATGTTCAGTTCTTAAACTAATCTAGCAAATTGCTTCCCCCCTGCAATTCTGTATTTCATTGCTCATATCTTTATGTTTAATATGACATGATGGCAGTTTTTATCAGTACCTGTTAATGTAGCATCAGATATTATGATACTGTAAACAGGGGAACATAATGTTGGGAGATAGTTATTGCAGCTGAACTTCTGAACATGAGACATATGAGATCCATTTAAGGCCCAGGCATTTTGATTAGAAGAACAAGCTGCACCTAATCTATTTTAAAGCGGTGAGAAGGAGAAGAATGGGACCTACGGATTCTGTCTGAAGAGCTCTCGGTCCGCGCAGGAGAACTGGACACGCTGCTGCTTCGATGAGAGGATGGATGGCTGCCAGGTCGCCGGCCCTCTTCAAGAGAAGGAGCAGGAGAAGGGCTGTCTGGAACACGTTCCTAGACCACACAAAAAGTCATGGCAAGAAAATGGCAGTGTTAAAACAAGCCTCTTTCCAAACATCACTTCACTAAACTGAGTCTCCCTGCTAAATTACAACCTATTCATTCCCTTGTTGAGGTTTCCAGGATTTGCAGAGCATTCTCAAAGGAAACTCGGCAGCTTTAGGACACCAGACCTTACATTTCAGCATCCAGTGTGAACACTGCTCATCCTATTAGGCTTTTAACTGACTTCTGGACTACCTAAAAAATAAGAGGTTTATTCAGCTTTTTTTTTCATTGCTGTTGTTGTTTTTGTTTTGGTTTGGGTCTGTTGGGGTAGTTTTTGCTTTGTTTTGTGGGGGTTTTTTGGCAGTTTGTTTCTTTCTTTCTTTCTTTTATTTTCTTTACTTGTATCATCATGCAGTTGAATTGGAAGCATACATGTTGGCTTACAGATGTTAGCCTTATGGGATGAGGAATTCTGTATTTCCGTAAATAAATAAAGACCAGGTACTGTTGTTTTATCTCATGTGCACTTTTACTTCACATTTTAATTTCAAAGAGGCTTTTTGAGTAATGAGATCTTATGGAACTTATGGATCATAAAGAAAACAACCTTCTTATAGTACCTATACCAGTAACATGACTGATGTAAGTCCAGATGTCTATTTTGACCATGGAACACAAACTTGGAATGAATCACACTTGTTGGATGAATGTGACCATATCACTTCAAAACAGAAAAAAACACCATTCATATTTTTCTATCCAGGGAAAGGCCTGGCAGGGTAGCCAGGAGGAGCTATGACACACTTCAAGATGTTCCTTGGTTTTGAAAACCAGAATGTAAGGACTGTGATGGTTTGGATTGCATATCGGATATGTGAGAATTCTTAGTATGTAGCAGACAGGTATAACTGATTTTTACCCAGAAGTTCAACATTAACAATAATCAAAGGGAGATGAGTGCAGAATAATTATTTCTAGAAAATCGGTTGTCTTTCCCTGCAGTTTCCTTTTTACTGCTGAAAATTCTCAAGACTTATTGCTAAAGTATGTGAGAGCGAGGCTGTTTTGGAAAAATAGTGATAAAAATAAATAAATTCTATAGAGGAATTCTATAGGAAGGATTGAAGATGTTAAACTAACAGTTTTTTGCTTGTTTTTCTCCTTTTGATAACTGAAAACCTGACTAACAATGAAAAAAACCAATGAGCCCAAAACACCAAACAACAAACAACTGCACCCATTCAACGCACTAAAAGCCTTTGGTAATAAAATCATACAATTAGTATGTGTTTAATAATATAAAAGAGAATTTGCTGTTGCAAATGCATTTTCTTGAAAAAAGCAGTACATTCCTCACACAGAAAAGTTCTTTTTGAGCAGTCATAATTTCATTATGCAGTCACTAGATAAATATTTATTTCTCTGAATGCATTCCTAAGAAATTTTGCAACATCCTCAACTATAGTAATCAATAAATTTGTTCAAGGTAAATTTCATTAAAAAAAAAAATCTGCTGAACTTGAGATTCTGATTGCAAAGGGATTCAATGGGCATACTGATGGAGTGGGAGGAGATTTTTTAGAGCAATGTTTCAAGACATTTAAGTGGATTCCACTTTAACAGTCTTAGGTTTTTAAGTCAAAAACATTGATGAGGATAGCTTAACTGCATCATAGCTCTAGGCTTATTATGACTTTGATTGTGTTTATATGTCCATGAACTGGGTATTCAAGAGGAGGATTATAATGCAGATGTTTTCAGAATGTAGAAGATTTATTTCTTTAGATTTAGGAGGATTTAAGCATGCACAGTGTACTGATTTGATATAAATTAGAACACGGCATATTTAATCATTCATTTAAAATATAATTTCACCGCTTGGCATACAATGTATTGTTCTTAGAAGGGTTTCATTAAAATGGAATCCAGTGAGCACATAAGATTTGAATACAGAGCTGCAGAGTAAATTAATTTATTTAAACAGCTTAATTTGTTTATCCTATTTATTTATGTGTGCTTTTACAGCACATATTATGAGATGAAGTGAGCAAAAGGAATGCACAGGACAACGAAATATAATTACTGTACAAACAAAAAAGATAATGAGTTTTATTCTCATATAATATGACAGACAAAATCCATGAGAAAACTATATATCTTGGCTTTATCAATTAATTTGTAAAATACCGTTTAATTCCAATAAAACATGGGATTGAACTATACAGAAATGCAAAATAAACTAATTTAGTACCTTAACTATTGTTTTATATCCTTGCTTCATAGTTCCACAATCAGCAATCTAGTCTATAGCAATTTTTGTGTTTAACAAATTCACTGCAATAATAAATGGCAATGCTACTACTAATAAATTGAAATACTCTGTAGCTCTAAAAAAGTCATAGTAATAAACTAATGGTGCTGAAATATCAGTATGTCTTCCTTAACAGAGATTTTGTGTAGAAAAGATTAATTTGGTTTGTGGCAAAATATTAACTTAACTTTAGACTCCATGTAAAATTTTTCAAAAAAGGAAATGCTCAAAACTGTTTTCATTAAATAATGCAGATCAGAGCTATTTTGTCACTTCTACAGCATGCCACTTTTGTACAAGTTACTCTACATGAAACAGCAAAGAAATAGAACTTACTGACTTACAATCTTGGCAACAGAAATCATCTAGGATTCTGTCCACTGCCCAATATTTTTTCCTAAAACTTGCCTACTCCCAGAGACAGATATTTCTGGAGAATCTGGTGTATAACCCTGTCTTGCTATTTATGGTTGACAGATGTTTCAGAATTGTTAAGACTCTCAGTTAGGTATCAGAACCAGAGGCTTTACTAAGCAGTGGGCAACAAACTCTTAGGGGCCAAATTTGAAGCATTCCTTATCTTGGTGCTCTTTACAATTTGATCCCAATCATGAATCCTAAGCATTTAAGAATCTGGCATTTACCTTCTCCAAAAATGTTCCTACCACGATGGAATTTTCACTCTAGGGAATGTTAATGCCCTTTCTTGTACTCCACTGACAAGTTACACACCCTCAATATCAAGTCCATTTCATAAATAACACTTGTTCCTATGACACTGGTATTTTATTTTATGCTGTAAAAAACGGATAAAAGATTTCAATATCAGAGACTTTAACACATGAGATTAGGGTTATCTCTAGAATTGAAATCACTCCAGTTTTGTTCCAGAATATTACATATTCACAAAATCACACTGTCTTGGTCTCTGCAAGTAAAACAGGAGAGTTTTTATGTATTTATCAACTTTTTTCTAAATTTCTCAAATGAGCAAACACTGTAAAATCTTATTCTGAAAGTTACTTTTAAGTAACTTTTTAAAAAATAATTATCTTAATACATCAGTAATAATATTCAGAAGACCAGAAATACTTTCTTCCCTATATCATATGTCTTTGTCCATATGCGAGGTCACTAAGTTAGTTATACAATATACAACAATTTCTTTTTTTGCCTATTTTATTTCTGCTTCAGCAGCGTATTTTCACTGTTTGAAATTCCTTCATTATCAAAAACCTTCCTCAAAATATATCAAAACACAAAGCTGATGAAGTTTAGCTGTTGTATCACCATTGAAGATATTTCATATATGTAATATATGTAGAAATAATCCTTCTGCTCCTAAGACTTCAGAAAAGTAAGCGGTATCTTCTAAGTTTTCACCAGCTCAGTTTTCCCACAAATATTCTTTATTCTTTGCCATTCTTGTTTCTTAGTAATGAAATTGTTGACCATTTCTGACAAAGTTTCAATACATGGTCTTCCTGTTTCTCTCCTACAGGTATTTAGTTTTGGCTTTTTACTATGTTCTAGTTTACTTTGCCATAAGACTCATCTCTTGGGTTTAGTCATCCTTTAATTTTAGTCATGGAATGAGCTCTAGACATGCAATTAAGTCCTGCTCTAGATACACAATTTTCTAAATTATTCAGTTGTCTTGCTCCTCTTCAGTATTGAACAAACTCCTTCTAGGATGTTTGTGCTTTCAGTCATCGAACTGCAGAGGATAAAGTAATTTATTTTCAAGGTCATACTTTTCATAGTTTAGGTAACTTATGGAATTGTTTAGATTGGAAGAGATGTTGAAAGGCCATCCAGTTTCAACTGATGATATCTTTCTATTCCTTTCCATCTTTTTTTTTTAAGAATTATTTTTATGCTTTTATATGGCTACATTACTACAGATAATAATAACCTAAATGGCTATATATGTGCTCTCCACTGCATCCAAACGGTTTTAAAACAAACCGTACAAGTGTGTATTTACAAACACGGATTTCTGTTGTTTCATACAACACACTCTGATCTGCTCTAATTTCACTCTAATCTGCCCCAAGAACCTGCGTTACCCCCAGCTTTTGGGGTGGGTCGTAACAAGGAGTAGCTTATGTTATTTCCAATCTTTGTGGGAAGACACCTGTCTTCCAAGCCTTTTTGGTGGTAGAATTATAAAAATCACTTTTAAAAGTGATCAAAACACAGATTTTTTTATTCAGTTCCTTACTGACTTATTTTGAACTCGTGTGAGATGTATTCCAGGAATAACTTTCTTGTAAAATGTCACATTTAATTTGACATTGCTTTAGCTGAATAAGTGTAAGAAATTAGTCACTTGAGTATCTTCTGTATTTTCTGCAAACAGAATACCTCATTTTTACAGTTTTACTTTTTCATTCCACTTTAGTCAAAGACACTATGATGTTCTAAATGAACATTTAGACTCAGGAATTGCAAAATTAACTGGACTGATAGTTATTTCCTAACTTCCACAGTCACTTCTATGTGTGTTATCAAACTGACTGAATGCTATAAAAATTTATTTCTTTTTCCTTATCTGCACACTGTCACTGGCTTGCTAAAGATCTTGCTAACTTCACACTGATACACATGACATCTTTCTCACCTTCCTCTTACAGATCCACTTCTAATTCCAATCAAAATTGAGGAGTTCAAATGTTTTGTATTGTCATTAATTGAATTATTATTTTAAATCCTGAACGTCTTTCTTATGAAGAAAAGGATACGTGATATTTAAATAAGATATTTTCTCTCTCTGTGAATACCTTAAACTTATTTATCCTTTAGACCAATTGAAGTTAATTTGATTTCCATTATACTTTTTACTTCTGCAATTTTTCATTGTACCTACTTTGTCCTGTTCCCATCACAAGAATACTGACAACTGAAAGCATAACATGAAGAAAGAGATCAACTGGCAATAAGACTGAATTGGCTTGATTTTTAGTGTTCTGTTTTCTATGTGTATTATTACAGCAGAAGTTAAGTGACAGGAAGCCAAACAGGAGACTTCCAAGTAATCCTTTAACAGTACTTCCACAACAAGAGATCTAATCCTTGGAAATCATGAGCAGTACATAAAGTACAATGACCTAGTCAGGAAGTGGGTGTCAATGGATAGGGCCATTACAGAGATTAAAAACAAGCAAGCAAGCAAGCAAGCAAGCAAGCAGAGTCGATCCCTATCAATAGAAGAGCTTGGTTTTACCTTCACAATGAGTGCTTGTTCTAACAAACAAAATATCCTTCTGAGGTATACAAAAAACCCCATGCAATACACAAATATATAGGCATGCAAGAAATTCTGTTCAAATCAAATTAGTAACTCCTTATTGGCAAGCTGAACACACTTTCTGAGTTTTTTAAGGTTTTTTTTCTCCTCTTCTGAAAATCTAGCCTTAATTGAAAAGTAAGCTTAAGAAGAATCACTAGGAATCCGCCCCTCAAAGTAAATCCAAACCACACATCCAGCGAAACACCAAGAATTCATCTGACTAGATGTCACTGTCTATTCTACAACTGTCTGCATCACAACTAGTCACCCTAGGCTCATTTGTCACCCATACATTTATGTTTCCAAGGCACAACTCACCTCATTAAAGTAACTATCTCAAATAGATCCAATGCATTATGCCCTGCAAGTCAGCAATATGAATCTCATCCCTTGTACCTGGCCCCATGCCATTTTGCATCGAGTTAATCTCACACTAGATACATAGTTCCCTGTTACACACGTGAACATGCAAACTTCCAAACATAAAGTTCATGCTACCTTCAATGTGTCATGTGGATATACCTATTTTACATGCCACAAGTTAATTCATATGAGCATATGGCCGCTATTAGCTTCAAACTGCAGCTCAGAAACAGGCATGATAAAAGAAGTACTAGGATCCAATATTATTCAAAAAAAGAACACGATTCAAAGTTACAGCCTACCATATCTAGTTAGCATCCTCTAAGGTCATTAGATAAAAACTCTATTAAAAGCTAAAACAAATAATATTAATCATATAAATAGAACTAATTAATGAGGTGGAACGCAGTGTCCTCTAATATAAAGATGGTTAAGCCATAATAAAGAAGGTCAACTATTCTTTGACCTAAGATCTACTCATTCTAAATGAAAAAAAAAAAGGAAACATGCATATATATACAAGTTATTCTAATGCAGAGATTTTCTCTGTTATGTTCAAGTTCATACAAACTAAATATCATATTCTCTGCAGCCAGATAAAATTAAGTGTTATTGGATTTATATTATCCTTAAAAACTTATAGGTATATTCAAATTTTCATGTTTGGTTTCTTAACATGCGAAAACGGTTGTTTTAGGAGCTGATAGTACTATTTTTATTCTAAAATATTTATTGTAGACCAATTATATTTTATTATTTAAATGCTCTAAATCAAATTTCTCCTTACATAAAGAAGAAAACTTGATCATACTTCATGTATCAGACAAAGAGGAAATCAAAGTAACTTCCCTCTTGCAGTTTACACATTCAAGAAAAGCACTTTAAAGTAATGTTAAAATTTCTATTTTGAATACATAATGCACTAATATCTCTAAAAATAGTAGGTTATGTGAAAAGTCAGGTGTTTTTTAGGTTAGGCATACAAAAAGGGTGTTTCTGCCAATTTGGAATACAATCAATTTTGTTCTCATTCCCTATCTGTTAAACGGGAATACTGCCACTGTCTGCATAATGCTTTTCCTGTAAGGCACAGAAGTGTCCCTAGAAATCTTTTGCCTTCAAACAGGATTCAAGATTCAGATCAGTGAAGGGAACCTGCCCTTTTTCCTCTTAGAGTCTGTTTCCTTTCAGGTATGTTCCTGGACTTGCTCACCACCAGTCTGACATGAGACATTAAAATGTACTCCATTCAGCCATTTCTGTATGGCAATGACGTATGCCTTCTCTTTGGCTATTATTTGGGAAACAACCACGGAAACACACAAGTCTGAGTTGGAAGGGACCCAGAAGGACCATCAAGTCCAGCTCTTGAGTGAATGGCCCATATAGAGATTGAACCCATGACCTGGGTGTTATTAGCACCAGGCTCTGACCAACTGAGTTAATCTATTATAGGCAAAAAAAAAAAAAGATAGGAACATACATCAACAGGAACACACATACTGCCAATGAAAAATGAAAAAGTGAATGAATTCTAAAATAAAATTTCATGTCAGAATAGTCCTAATAAACAGAATTATTCTAAAACATAAAATCAGTCAGCAGCTACCTTTGTTAAAGAAGTTCACAGTAAATTTCTGCTACTGGATCACAGGAATATAGCTATAGATAGACAGATTGATAGATAGATTTTTAAAAAGGTATAAAATAGTGTAACACAACCAGTGCTGTGATATATGTGAGGGAATTAGCACAGTTTAGTCTGATATATCCATTATGCAGTGGAAAACTACTATGCCACTGCTGTCTCCACTTTTTCAGCTGGACATATTGGTTTCTTCTGTTTTATTCTTAATTCTTTCTATAAGTGTTAGTCACATATAGATAAATTGCAATTTTTGATTCTGGCATGCTGCTGCTCTGTTCTAACTTTTACAATGTAATTTCAAGTTGCTATTAATATAAGGTATGTCCTTTATATTTTCATATATCTTTCTGCTGAGTGAAAAAAATTGATGCAGTGAAACTGCTAACAAGCTGAGCCTTTGAAACCATGGGCAGGTGATGAAAGCCACTTCATGTCTAAAGCATCCCCAGGTCACAGCTGTCACACTCTCTGCAATTCATTGTTGTCACAATCTGCTGTCCCTGCTTGTTGTTGCTCTCCTCTTATTCATCCAACTCATATATCTAAACATTCCATTACAAAAAGACATCTAATGTTCGTCTCGTGTTCGAAAGGGCACAACACTCTTCTGAAATATAATTCTGAAGATTTTAGGGCTCAGAGTTCACTGCCAAATCTAAGGTGTTGCTTTGTAAGGCTTCCCTTGTAATTTTGTCTTTGTCTCATCTCCTGAATGCAGCAGGAAAAAATGTTTAGTTAGTACATGATCTCAGCTTTATTCCAACATCTTATCATGAAGAAATGAAATATTGCCCAGTAATAGAAAGGCATTTGAAGCTTTGTGAGTTTAGAGATAACAGCGCTAGCTGTGAAGTCAGTGAATTGGAAGGAAAGGTCAGCAAGTCATCTACTGTGGCACTGTTCACAAAGGCAATTCTTCTATCCAATGAACCTGTTTGTTCATAATCTGAAGACTTTGATTTTCTAAGACTTAATTTTGTTCTTTGTTACTTAATTAGATATGGCTACTATTGATTTACTTTTCAGAGTCAAAATTTCTCACAGGCCTTCTAACTTTCAAGCAGAGTTTATACTGGCAAACATACTGTACTCTAATTTCAAATCTATGCTGTTGTTTCAGGTTGCAACTACAAACTCAAAAACTTTTCAATTTGTGGAAACATTGATACTAAGGAGAAAATACTTCAGTAAAATTAGAGTTAAAAAAAACGACTCAAACCATAACAAAAACAAACCCAAGATGTCTGAAAATAATAGCAGTGAAAAACTGGAAGCTATAATTCTAATAATAAACAGCTTCATGAGAGAGAGCAACTGCACTATTTATCCATTCCTGTAAAAATAAAGAAAAAGGAGGTTTGACCTTCTCACTTACATTTATTCTTGCAGATATTTATTTTGATTGTAGTATAAGTTATTATTCATAAACATTACATTGCCAGCACAAGGTTCAAAAAGTATGCTGATTACAGTTTCCTGCTCAACTACTCAGTGCATATAACTCAGTGGACATTAAAATCACAGCCCCTGACTATGCACAGAGAAGAACAGGTAAATTGCCAGTGACATTATGTCCATCCTCATGGGAAGAAAATCCCCTAATAATGACCTCATGCTTTTAAGTTTCTGGGGTTTATGCTTCAATCCTGCTCAGTATTAAAAAATAGGAACATAATTACTTAGCTGTGCTACCTCTATCCATATGACCGTATCCATCTGGAATAGGTAATAACAGAGGACATAAATCTAGACATATGTTGTACCACAATGGGGCTGAAGAAATGAGTAGGAAACAGTAAGTTCCTTAGCCCTTATAGTACTGTTGAAATAACTATGTGCAGCAAGATCTTACATTTAGAAGTGAGTTCTGAGTGACAGATTAAAATTTGTGTTTATGTGTTTCTACCTGTAGTAGAAATGAATTGTGAGCAATAAGTTACAGGCCTTGACTGAAGAAGTCACAACAGCACTTGGGTAATGTCATGTTCTACATAACAGACCCAAAATCCTTAACTTATTAGTGCAAACTTCAAAAGAAATGTGTATTTCATCCTCATATACACACACTTTTCTAAAGAGAACTTAGGTTAATTTGGTCATTTAAAAACATTTCATTGAAATCCACATATTTTTATATTACGGTTATGTGCAAACCAGATGGGAACATGAAACCTGCTTTGTCAAATAACTTGCACAGGATGTTTTGCCAGGAGTTATGCAAAAGTTGGCAGCTACAATGAATATTTAATTAGCATGGATATGAGAGCTGAATTTTCAAAATTGACATTGATACATACTGTAGATTATTAATACAAACAAATGCTTAAATAAGTGAACTTTTGGACAGAAATTATTATTTTCCAGTTACAATGTGCTGATAGAATGTTTCATAGAGTAAATTGCTAGGTACTTTCAAGGTCTTCACCTAGATTATAAGGAATCTATTTCTACTAAAGAAAATAGATGAGTTACAAAAATGAACTGTTAAGAAGTAAACAGCTCCCAGGATAAGGAAAATTTTCTGGTATGGGCCTACCCACAGTTATATTAATAGACTCAGTTATATGATGACAGTATGTCCCTTTCAGAGTCCAGTAGTTCTAAACCTACTAGACAGGTTTAGATCACATGAGCCAAAAGTACTTCTTAGTTAAGTGCTTCCTGGGTCCAGCAATGTTCCCATAATGGGGTTAGATCTGTCAACAGAGCAGGACCTGCTTTCCACAAAAGGAAACCATTTTTACATGGCCTGTGAGATATGTTGTACTCAGACGTACCTGACTGTGGTAACTGGGGACAAAGATAGCAGTCACACTGCCATGTGCTCCCATAGACATATTTAAATGTAGGCCATGGTAACTTAGGCAGTTTTAATAGCTACAACTAGCTTGTAAATCAGCTTTACAAGCTACAAGGCAGCTTGTTAAAGTTTAGAAACAGAAGGTTACCAATGCTCATGAAGGTCAAATTTTATACTCTTACATATGAAATCAAATAGCTCATAGAAAATGAAAGAAGGGAAAATAACATGAAAATAATGAAAACAAAGTTTTGTTGGCAAGTAATTCAGACGTCAGGTGTCATTTAGCATGTGCTCATCTCAATCTTCATTTTTTTAGATACCTCAGTAGGACCAGTGGCCACTGTTCCAATTAAGAAAATAAATTTAGAATGAAATAAAGCACCACGTATGTTCCAGAGAACATTAGTATCATGTAACTCTTACTAAATATCAATCAAGTAAAAATAGAAAAATAAAGGTGCAAAAATCACCATGTAATCAGTTAGCAACAGAGTGCTTATATCCCCAACAATATCCCCAACACAGGGGCAAGACAGAAACTAGGGTGGGATCTAGTCTTGTTGGCATACCACCTAAATAAACAATTCTTCTCAAACCAGTATCTTAACTCCTCATGGCAACAAAAGTGAGAAAGGGATGCCACTGAAGGCCTCCAAAGAAGACCCTACATTTGGAAGTGTAGATGACTAAATTAGGCCATCAGATCACATTTTTCTAGGTCAATAAAAACATAGATATATTGACTTTTTACTGAACAGTTCTTTGTAGCTCTGTGCTTGTTAGGTTAAAGAAGAAAGGTACCCCAGTATGTCGAATATCTTAATAACGTCAGACCTTTTCATTCTACTTAAATCATCATGAACTTCAAATCTTTTGTAACTCCTGATTTGGAGGTTCAAGAGATTCTAAGTTTACATAATTTTTGTCAAAGAAATTGTGTGAATGGATGGATTTCCAACATAGCCCTGAAAAACCACATAAACTTGCTTTTGCGTGTCTATTTCTAAAATACATTAAAAAAAAAAAAGCAAAAGTTTGTGTACTTTCTCATTATTTAGAACTAAAGAGCGATAAGAGGCAAAATGTAGATATCTCAATAAAGATTAATTCATAATTATCTAATGGTAACAGGGAAGTATCTTTTAAAATGAAATGCCTTTAAAATGAAAACAGATCACCTTCAGTAAAAGGAAGAAAAGACTCCATGCCTCTAGCAAATGCCTCTATAACCAGATTAATTTAATTAAAGGCCACAAACAAAACCTAAAACACGTAGGCAAGTTCAGATATGAGATATTTTTGAGATATCTCTATAATACTACAGTTCTGGCCTGCAGATTACTGGGACCGTTCTGTGCCATTTCGTTGTAATTTGTTCTGGGATTTGGTAAATTTAGTTTCTGCATAGGTAAAGTATCAAACCTTTCAGCCTTCTTCAGATAACTTAGAGCACTTCAGTTCAAATGCTTAGATTTTAAAGTTGGAAGAACAATCCCTTCTAATTTAAGAGTCAGTTTTTCCATATCTCAAGGAACATTAGATTACAGACTATGAAGTATGAGATATCACAAAGCTGTGTATGCAAATGATTCAGTTTGAGTGTTGCTTTAATACTGATTTTGAGAGAGAGGGAAACTGAGAAGACAAGAGTGGCCACCAGTAGCCTGTTGTGCTCTCAGAGTCACCACACTTAGTTTTCTTGCATTTACGGACTTTATTTGACACCTACACAAAACACCTTTACAGTATTTATGGTGGTTGGGAGTGGGCTAGGATTTGGTGCCTTTTGGTTTGGTTGTGTTCAGTCTGGTTTGTTCTGTAGTTACCTTAATAACAGATGTCTCCACCCTGGAGGGAGGGCTCTGCACTTGTGCTGCTGCTGCCATGTTGGCGATGGTGCTGAGGTGGTTCATCTGGCTCATTGCCATCGTGACAGAGGCTGGAGGTAGGCTCACGGGAATCAGCGGGTGGGGCATCATCATGAAGGGAAGTTCCAACCCTGTTGGGGGGAAAAACAGGGAAACAGGTTTATGCATCTTTTCTTAAGCACTGTCTTCTTTTCCTCCTGGACAATATTCAAGTGACAGGTGACAAGATGGTTCACATTGCAGGAAAAAGCAGCTCTATGTCAGTTCTCTGCTGGGAGTTGCAGGAGTGAATCACTAGTAACCATGGAGGGCTTCCAGCCACAAGGAAAGGCTATTAGACCTCTTTCTTTGTTTGTATCTGTGTAATGTATGGTATCATTGCTAAGCAATGGCTCTTTATTACAGTTTTTGATATCTGCTGTAAGGTGCCTCAGCAACGCGCCATTACGCCACTGATGCACAGGTTAGCAGTAATTTTAAGTATCAATTTTATTGCATACGTGTTTGTTCTTTAGTGTCTCCACTTCCCCTGCCTAATACTTTAAAGGAAGTATTCCAGTATTCCGCACATCCTTGACTTTTTCATTGCCTATTTATATAAACACAAAAAAAAAGAGACAGGAACTCGAAAACTGCTGATGTTAGTGCTGAAAGATGTCAGCCCGTACCATTTGGCAGAAGGTGGTTCTGTTGAAGAGGGTTGAGAGGATGGCTAACTGGAACATTATGCTGTCCAGGCAAGGTGGGGTGGTTAACAGAGGCCTGTGATCCCTGGGTGGGGGGAGACTGAAGTTTCTCTTTATCCCAAGAACCATCACTGCTGCCTGTGGGGAATGAATATATATTATTTGGATGAATGAAGATTCCAAATTTTCAATATCTGAATTTGGAAGCAAGGCCAGCATTCTAACATTTTTTGCAAGTGGCAATTTATTTTTAATTTTCCTTTTTAATATGTGGCTTGGGGGAAGGACTTTAGGGTTGGGGGTTTTTTCCACCCTCTGAAAAATGAATTTAAGAATAACTTTTTCAAGTTAAGAGGTGGCGCACAAACTTAAAGTATTAGAGTTGTGCTCATTCACATGAAGTCTGTGTTTTGTGTATATTGTACATACACTTTTCTCATACTTAGAAAATAAAACTATATACGGCACTTTTTAATATGTGAGAGGGTATTTTTGCCTGCAAAATGTCTAACAAAAAACATGTCCTGTTATGGCAATTAAAATTTAAACTACAGTTATACTGTGCCCTGTATTTGTGAATAAATAAACATTCTTTGAAATAATTAGAAATTTAATTAATTGAGGGCACCAACATACATGCATATATGCTTGGCTGATGATTCTGTTTTGTATATTCAATTTTTATTTCATATTATTAATAAAAATGTAAGGGATTACGTTGATTCTTGCAGTCTTCTGGTAGTGGAACAGAGTAACAGCAAAGAAGAATGGGGACAAACAAGTAATGAGATGAGAAATAATTAATTTCTTTGAGAAACACCCTTTTTCACTATTGCAGACTTCCTCACAAAAAATAACCATAGAATTAAATAAGATCAAATTAAAGGACAATATGATACACTCTGTATAAAGGACAATAATAATTAATATCTCATTATTATTTTCTATATTTATATGAAATGAAAAGTTTAAGATCTTCCAACCTGACAAACTGTATTATTCTCAGTGTGTACTTACATATAATGCTGAGACTGAGTGTATGTATGTTTATGCATACACAGTAATCTATACACTCACTGTATGAGTTTATTTACCATACACAATCAATAAACAATGTTTGAATATATTAATAAATATGGATATATGCATGCATTCTCAGCAGTATTAATATACCCATCAGCAATATATGATTGCTTCCTTTATCATGTAGAGCACAATTTCAACCTCCTGACTTTGAAAATGTCTACTATTTTCATGGGAGCATGTCTTGATAGGGACTCCAGGATGATATAAGTCAAGATGTATTTGATCTATGCTCAGTTTCTATTTAGCATTATGGATTATAGCAAAATGCATATTTCTGAATGTTTTCCTACATACACCCTACTCTTTAATGAACAACAGAGCCTGAAAAACAACAGGAATGACACCACCTCCTTCTTACTTCAGTAGAAAGGGGATAAGCCTATTAGTCTTGACATATTTTAACATCGTTTTCTTTGGATGACAAAAGCACAGAAGTTGGTAGAATTCCAATTTAATTTCTCCAGATCTATTAAAAACCTGATTGTAAAAGCTGTACAACATAGTTTATAATGAAAAATACTCCATTATTGCCATGATTTTCTTTCCCTAGTTACTTCAGGAAGACAGTTAAGGCTCAATATAAATTCTAACTCATTAGCTCAATACTGTCGCAATCCCAGTGTAAATTGTTCAGAAGTAGGTAATGAAAATTCAGTCCAAAGTCTCCCGCAATCAAACAAAGCAATTTTATGAAACAATGGAAGGAATCAATTATATGAGATACTTTTATTATTTTACAAGAGATTTTCATAACCTTTATGCAGTGAACATACTTGAGATGGTAAATGCACGAATCTCATGACCTCTGGAAAGTGAAGATGTTTTCTTGTATTTTGAGAACTAAGACACTCTCAAAGAGCATGAACATACATTTAAATACATAGTAAAGCAGCTAAATTTTATCTAGAAAAAGATTTTTTTCCCTTTTAGTTTTATAATATCTAATTTTCTGCTTTTTATCACTGTGATGTACATATTCCACTCCCTAACATCCAGGCCTACCCCACCCTCCCGTTTTGCTTATCCCTTCTGAAGAGTTTATAGCAACCCATTGCAGCAGCACTCCAGTCATGGAAATCATCCCACCATGTCTTTGTGCTGTCAACTCTGCCACAGTTTTCCTGCTGCACAATGGCTTCCAGCTCTTCTTGTGCAGTGGCCACGCTGTGTGCATTGCTCTAGATGCATTATTGATCCCACCACCTTTTTGGGGGAAGACAAGTAATTCCTACATGACTATTCTTAGGTACTTCTGCAATTTCTAACACATCAATAACCCACTCTGCAGTCTTTGCCACCACATGGCTCTTCATCCTCTAACTCCAGTGAAATTGCAGAGCAAAGGACCTTGCTGAAACACTGTCATAATGTGCCTCTTCAAGACATCTCTAACAAGCTTGATTTTATCCCTTTCCCCCTTTAAATCCAGGTTAAAGCTCTTTCAATGAGCCCTAGTAACTCCTGTTTCCCCTTTGAGCAAGGTGTATCATCTTATATATATATGAAGAATACTAATAATACATAAATATATATTAGTAATTATAAGAATATTTGTTAGCATTATAAGGAAGATATTTGCATTTTATACAGCTGCTGAATTCCCAGTAATGAGATATTTTCCCTATTTTTATCAGTAAGATCTTCTACAGTGCAGTTAATTTCATGTTACATGCTGACGTTCATATGGAGATGGAGTCAATTCTTCTGTGACCCTTCCTAACCTGGTCACAGAATTTTGCATGGTCAGTTATAGTTTGCCAATTATGTCTCTGCTTATGTGGCTCAGAAATTAGAGCTTTTATAAATCAGTACTCTTTTCTGCTTCAAAATTACAGTGTCTCCTGTTTTAGCGTGATATTGAACCCAATAATAATTCGGAAGAGAGAAGACAAGTTTCAGAAAGCCGAAGTATCGAGGCTAGCATTTAGTGACAGTGTCCTTAACACTTGTAGTCTGGAATAATCTGTTAAGATTTGCTTATATGGAAAATTATTTATAGACAGAATCCAATCAATAACATTAGAAACCACTTTCAAACTTTTGACTGTCGAGCTCCTGAACACTTTAAGTGAACAGACACAGGTACAAATAAGTTTTCGCCATTCACTTACGTTCACTTGTGTTTTTCTTATGCTAGTTTAAACAGAATACTTTTCCTCTTGGAGGAAACAGCTATTTTCATCAATGACAAAGCAAGATAAGTGTTATTCTTTAGACACTATTCACTGTCTGCACAACGAAGTGCAAGCTACCAGTTCTGTCACTTTTTCATTTGGTTTTGATTTAATGCATACAGTGGTTTCAAAGAGTATTAAAAATCTGTTGCCTTCTTCCTCTTCACTTGTTGCCCTGCTGGAGGCTTATGTTTTTCCAGTTTCCATCAGTGGTTGTCAAGTCTTTGTAATAGGATTAAAAGCTTGGACACCTGATATCCCTGGGTGCTACAGTTCACCCTCATAAAAGCTGTTTGCTTTAAATTGAGAGAAAATCAGTTTTTAGTGGCATAATTAATTAAATTATGCAAAGTGTTCCAGATTCAGCGTAACACTTTCTGAAGCAGCAATTGGAAGCTCTACATTGCATTCAAACAGCATTTCAATTGATGCTGCACTAGGCTGACCATAGAGTAGCATTTTCAAGGCTTTCAAGCACAAGGGATCCAATTTTGAAATGCAAATGCTTAATGTTGAGTGCTCAAACCCCATACATATGTACTTGAATAGGCAATTTGGTAGCCAACTACATATTTCATATGTGATAGTGCTAATAAAGGCACTCAAAAAATTGAAATTAAGTTCCAAATGTAAATACACGTGCTTAAAAACCAGGCTCAGATGATCTCACATTTTCCCATGATGGACAACTCGATGGAACAAGAATGACAATACTTTTTCACAATTTAAAATGCACAGTACAGAATCCATTGCTTTCCTCATCACCAATATTTCAGCACATATTTTCCATAATGTGAGTTACCTTCTCCCATAATCAGCAGTTACACAACAAACCATTATTTGTACACTGAAGTGGGTCTGTAAAAGCCTGATGCCTGGATTATTTGTATTCATTAGTAGCACAATTAGGTAGCTAAGGATGGTAATAATAAATTGAAACAATTCTGGACTAGAAGGCAATGCAGCCAAGAAAAAGAAAATGAAGCAGAAAACTAGTGTACAATGTCAGCCTTGCAAACAAACGCTGATCTAAACGTACCAGGTTCATTTTATAATCATTCCTCTTATTTGCAGACTCCTTTTCCTTTTTTTATTCTGACCCCATTAGGATTTAGTTTGCTTAAATTTCTGTTTGCACAATGTGATCTGAACAGTTTAGTTCCTGTGATAGTCAACAGGGATCCAGCCAAAAAGTTCTGGAGAGCTCCTGAGCTCACTCTGTGGGAGACAGGCCTATCTTTGGTCAGCTGTATCTGCATCTGGTGCTTCCAAAGACTACAGTGACCCTTGTCCCAGACCCAGTTCAATGGCCTAAACATAACTCCTGAGATGGCCAGAAGAATTTGAATCATGTCTTATAGGGTTGGTGAGTATCACACAGCACCTCAAGAGACCCCAAGGCTATCTGGAGGTGTAGGTCAGGCAGGACACTCGAGGGTATCTAAGGTAGTAGCATATATCTATGCCTAGGGTGTCAAGCCAAACCTTTCTTGATTATAGGTGGTTTTTAGAAATTAAAATTAGGCTATCTTCCAGGCCCTTGGGTCTTCCCCTTCCTTTCATGTGGAAAACTTGATATTTTATGGAATTACAGAGAACAATTCAAGCATGTCTTTAGGCAAGTGAACACTGGCTCAGGAATAGTTTCAGGTACCATTATATACACAAGGAATATCACATAGCAAAAAACACAAAAGAGTCTGATTTCCCACTAACAACTCAAACCACCTTTTTTTTTTTTTTGTGTGCTACTGATCTCCTTTTAGTCTCATAATCTTTCTGTTATCTTCTGTGTTTGCTGAAACAATTTGTATCTCAGCAACAATTACCAAACAAAGCATCAGTATCAGCTGTGTTGGCTCATTTTTCTGAAGTGGACTATTCACGATCTAGGCTATTTATGTCCACTGGAAAATATGCATAATCAGCGTGCTAAAAATTGGTAATCTTAGCCTCCTGACAGTGAGGAAACCATTTTGTAAACTCCTCAAATCAAATACTGCTGCTTTAGTCTTTGACTTGTTATAAATTTGTGATTTGATTTCTATGTAGTTCAGTTTCCTAAAATCAGATGTATAATTTATCTATCTGCAATATACGAGTCTTGTGAGACTGTATAAAGGATACATGTCTACAGATAAAGGCATTTTTATAAGATCTCTATGTTACTGTTACATCATTAAAGGAAAAAAAAAAAAACCCTTTCCATTTGTAAACAGTATCTGTCTAATATTTTTGATACTTGGACTGCTACTTCTTCTGAGACCACAAAGTGATCAGGAGAGAAAGTACTACAATGTAGAAAAATAAGTTTCCCAAGTCTTCTCTGCAACCTGCCGTATTTGGCTTTACATAAGGATTTTTCTTTTCTTTTTTACCCTCCCACAAAGTATTGCATTGTTTTGGGGGTTTTTGGTTTATCATCATGTACATGCTCTTAAAATCATGTTTATGCTCTTAAACAGGATATAAGCAATGTAGGCTCTTAATTAAAAGTGTTCCTAGTTTTCTCCAAAATAGAAGCTGATGGGTCCGGTATTTGTAGTTGTGCTATTATAATATCAGATTATATACACGTGCAGTAGCAAATTAAAAAAAAAAAACAAAACTACCCACGCACAAAAAAAACCCTATCCTCTGATAAACATTTTCCTACAGAAATATATAAAAGAGAAGCCAGTTGCATATTGTTTATTCTTTGCTGACAAAAGTAGCAATCTGAAAAACAGTTAGTAGCCTCAACCATGTAGACTGCTTCATTCACTGTTTTAATTTTATTGCATACTTGCTTTGTGGCAATGGCAAAGAAATTATAACTGCACTTTGCACCATAAGCCTAATTTGTACCCACTTTACTTTTCCCATATTTATGTTCTGATAATAAAAACTGTAGTAGAAACTGTTAATTCCAGGAAATAAGATTGAATTCCAAATGCTGAATACCAGAGTATAGGTTTAATCATTAATCAGGAAATACTGAATTTATATAAGTTAATAAGTGAAAGAATTTTTTTACAGTTACAATGAATCCCATAGAATATAGATATTTTATACTAATCCTTCATTATTTCACCAAAAAAGATTAACACAGGAAAAGCTTTTTAAAATTCAATTTAATGAATAATGAAACTGTCCAAGACAACTGAAAGCTCAGCAACTCAGTTACAGACCGTGTGACATTTCCCTAAAAATAGATTTTCCATTTGTCTCCTTTTACTAATACCTAACTTGTGCTAATTTCATAGATAAAACCCAGTTTATTTTTATGGTTATATGATCTTAAAGATACTAATGCGATATGCATTATTTTTAGATATGCAAAAATAAATTTGTGACATCATCAAGAAACAAAAAAATCAGATGTGTTGTATGCACTGTGTTCAGAAAAATAAAAACTGGAGCCCATTTTCCTGTCAGGTACACGTGGTTAAATAAGTTAACTTCAGACCAGAAAGCTGGAAGTACAGCTGGTCCCTTGAGGCAGAGTTTTTAAAATATAAAGACTAATGATCCATCAGAAGTCGACCAGAAACCACCAAAAACTACATTTTCCTTCTTTCTCAACACAATGAAAATCACAAAGTATGTTGCAAACAATTACAGTGTAGAAAAATGTGCACAAAAACTGCATTTGTACAAAAATTGCCCATTCAACACATAATTAATATATTGCTATATGCAGTCATTGCATGTAATTGTGGATACAAATATTTTCTGTATGCTTAAGGAACAGGAAAGAGTGAATATGCCTGGCTGAGTAGTCTATAAAAACATGTTTAGAATATTTTCTGAAAAATATGGGTTTAAGTTTTTTAGTGTAAGATCCTGTTACTTCCATTCATAAAGAAAGAAGTTATCCTCATTCAATTTGTTGCTCTGTATAATCAGCATAATAGGCTTCCTTTTTAGTACAGTGGAAACTAAAACACAGGTCCAGAAACTTGTTCAAGGTGAAAGACACAAGTTTGTGCTTCTGAGTGATTCATGCCTACAAGTAAGTGACTAAGCTTTCCTGAAAATATGGATTTGGATAGGATTTCATTATTAATATCTACACGGGTCTGATACAGACAATCAGTTGGTGTGGACCCTGATTTTTGATCCTTATTACCTCTAGTCTGAGTTTTGCAGCCTCTAATTCTCTATTAGCAGTGCTCAGAAACAAGAAAAGTAAACCGAAGCAATATATCATGTATGTATTCAGTAACTTGTCACCCTCCTTTTCTTTGTCTTTAAAAAAAAATTGTCAAAAAGTTTTGAAAATTAATAACCTAATTACTGCCCCTTCAACTCAAGAAGAAAAGTCCTGCAGATTTTCAGGACATATAAGTATGGCTGATAGTTCTGTATAAACTATAAATTAAAGAAAAACAAATACTAGAAAATCCTCAGTAAATACACTGAAGTGTAATATTAAAATATTAATTGCACAGACAAAATGCATAGTGAGAATGCTAAGCTTCCTAATGTCTTCTAGTAGATAGACATAATTGTTAGCTAGTCCACACTTTGTCCCAACCTGTTTCAGCTGTGTTACAATATGAAAAAATAAGAGAAGCAAGATATACTGGGCTTGAAAACAAAAATTAAAATTGAAAGCTAAATTAAAAGTGAGAAAGCCTCTGTAAAATCATGTTCAATCAAGAAGATGCACCAGAGATGAAAATGCAAAGGAGGGAGGTTGACATATTACAAGGAATCAAGTTTATTGATGACTTTTTTTAAAAAATGCTGAACTAAAGAGGAATATTTCGATTTCCAGCACAAGTGCTGCACAAACTGTTAACAGTACACTGGTTCTAAAAGGTTGCACACAGAATGCCTTCTTGAACATAATTTCTCAGATTTTTATTCCATGAATTTTTTTAGTCATTTTCTTAGGAAGAAAGGCTAATTTATCAAAAATCAGTCCTTATTAATCAACAGATTTATATCCAGTCTTAAGCAAAGTTGATCGCAAGGTCTCATAACAATTACATCCCTATGCTCTCTGGGAAAACAACTGCAAGTTGGCTGCATGAAGCCTCACCAGCTGCAGCAGGTTTCAGGCACTCTCCAGAGCACATGGCTGTGTTTCCCATTCAGGGAAAAGGAGAATTCTGTTTGCCCAGAGATTGGTTTGATGAGCAGCATGGGGCTGGACACAGAGGTTTCCGAATCGACGCTGTCTCTCCACACTAGAAAACTGCTGTGGAAAAGCCAGAAGGCTGCACAAGCTCTGAGGATCACAGAGCCATTTCCCGCTCCTTTGGGAAGCAGGTGCTAACTCAAAGCTTTTGAGGAATTGTCTTACTTTTGAGTTGCCTGTACAGCTTTGATTTAGCTCTCTCATGACCGTTCTGATATAGTCTCTAATTTTTGGTCTTATGTATTCCTTATGTAAATTTGCAGCATATAATAGGCTCAGGTCTCAAAGAAATCCAGTTGTGATGATGATGACTATTATTATTATTATTATTATTATTATTATTATTATTTATTATAATTAAAAATAGCTTTTTCTAGCCTTTAGGTGCGCAACTTCACTACTTCAATGTTATTTGAATACATGTATATCTGTGTGCACACCTCTACCTTTATGTCACACACACAAACGAAATGTGTAAATACATAAATGGTACAAGAAATTGTGAATTCGAGTTTTACTAAAAAATGTCTTCTTTTCATGTGCTTGGATTTGTAAATGGAGCATATTTGCCCACCAGCTCAAAAACTAGTGTGTTCAGCCTAGCAAACAAAATCATAATGTGCGCTCTGCGATCAAGAATAACACGATACGATATCTTGTGTTTGGCATGGAGTGAGAATCATTATTACATCTCAGCTGTTGCTCAGCACTTCATTATGCTGCAGTAACTTTGTTGTAGGCTTAAGCCTTTAGGTTTTTTTCTATAGTTCCCTGTCCCAAGACAGATGACCATACCATTCTGTTACTTAGCGGAGGAACTCTTACCTAAGAGTTTATGGATCCTGAGTCTTGTTTCAGGACTGCTGGAACTGCTTCTGCACATGATTTATTGTTTTCTCAGGATGACAATGAAAAAGTTACAACTGGTATGACTAGTAATAACAGCAGTAGTAACAATATTTGACAGTTACAGCAGGTGGACACTCCTGGCCCCAAAGGGCTTACAGTGTGAAAATACCGTAAGAAACAAGTACATATACACAGACAACAGGCTACAAGGAATTTCCCTCCGTGAGAAAGATCTACATATAGTTTAATAGTTTTAATTGCTCCTCAATTAAAAAAATTGGTGTTGTTTATGTTCTAAGGATCATTTTCTCTGTGTGATTTAGTCTACCACCATTCTCGATTTAGGTGCTGATACCCTACCCTACTCAGAACTGCTGCTGTTTTTTCTGACTGGAGCCCTACAAAAATGATCAAAGGTAAAATCTTCACACAAAGGCAGCTAAAAGTATGAAATTGGATTAAGCGGGTAGGAATGTGAAAGTGATACATCTTAAACAGCAAATTTCTCAAACATTTTCTTGGGCTTTTGTGATTTGGGGGGCGAGGAGGGTGTTACTACTTTCTAATTTATTTTGGTATTTTTGTTTCCTTTTTTAAATGAAAAGAAACCACTATGCTAAAGTTATTTAATACAAAGTATTTATTTACTTCAAAAGATGTTTCGATCACTGTTACCTATAACCATCTCTAGTGGCAAAAATTTTCACCTAATGTGGAAGAGACAAGAGTTAAGCTAGTGTTTAACAAAAAAGTCTATTGTCATTAAATGATAGCATGTTATGATAATTTATTCAATATTGGCTTTACAGTTGCGCCTTTTTTTTTTTTTCTATAATAGTTCCAGGACAAGGAAGTTCACCTAAGCTATTATACCAAGATTTAGTACTCTGAACTTTACCAAGCCCACATGAATCTTATTCATTGTAGTCATTCCTGTATCTTATATCAAACTGATTTGTGAAGAATGCGCACACCTTTTAAGTGTGCTTTAAACAATATCTTTAACTGTGTCTTAGACAAAATTCCGAACAAGATATTTACATTCAGATCTCATTTAGTAAAAATCAGAATGTTGCATTCTTTCAATGGTCAGAAAAAGACATAAACACACATCTTACTATGTTTCCTAGCTCCATTAACCTTTCTTCATGATCGGTAATTCATCTGATCAGAGATGAGGTGAGTAACATAACAGGAGAGAAACAAGGTAGCTAAAAAGTACTTTTTATTCACCCTGCCTTGACTCAATTAGTGACGATGTTCTCCAGGTCAGAACTGTGGGTACAGTTTTGAGGAGGATAACCTCTGCTCCCAAGTCTCATGCTTCCTGAACAACTTTTGACCAGTGTATAACTGATGGCTATTATGTAATAACAAGGTGGGCTAGATGCCTTCTCAGCAACCTGTGTTCAGTCCTCTGCACACCCAGTGGATAAAGCTGTTTCTGTGTGTTAAGCCCTACAAACAAGATGATACATTACCAATTCACATTGATCAGCTCAGTATAGAATGAAAGAATCATTGAATGATTTGCAGCTTGGAAGGAACCTTAAGGATCATGTAGTTCCACACCCATGCCATGGTTGGGGGGCTTGTGTCAGCTATTTTTAGGTTATCACTCATCCTAAGTTTCTCAAAACAAATACAGCTCAGCTGGAGATATGGATTCCACTATTCAGAACCAAGAACCTGAAAGTTGCTTGAATTTTTTCTACTATTGGATCTAGCAATGTGTTTTATGCTGCTTCAAACAAACAAACAAACAAACAAACAAACAAACAAACAGTTACTTTTCGATTAAAAACTATTTAGGCTTAGACCTCAAACTAAAATATTGGACAAGGGTCTGAAGTTTTTCAGATGCTTCAGGAAAAATTATGCAATTTTGATTTTCAAATTCCAAGAAGTTTTTTATTCTGAATTAAGATTTTTGTTTCTTTAAAATGCAAGTGAACATTTTTTCAGAAGTCTTGTTTTTCCAAACAATCTTTCTAGTGTACAGTCAGCATAGATTTCCAACAAAAATAAAAAGCTATGTTTCTCATTTTTAAATCATCAAGACATGAATGCACAGACAAATTGCTAAAAGGTAACAATTATTCCACAAATCAAATCCTAGAATTCAAATTTGGCCTAGAGGCCATAAGTTAGAATGGTATTCCTAGAAATTGAATTACAAGTAGAAGCACCTGACACTTGGCATACAAATTCGGCAAGCAGCTTATATTCCCCACAAGATAAAGAATACATAATTCCACAACTATATTCTAAAACAGGAAAACATCTACAAATTATTTTAAAATATCTTCCTTTTAAAAGATTAAGACTGAAATCCTCTTTCCACTGAAGTCAGTGAGACTTGATAAACACCAAAATTTTGTCCTAATTCAAAGCAGTGCCTAGGCATGTTAGCTCAAAGGATGCACAAATGCTAAAAACTGGCGAAAAAAGTTTATTATTTTGTAGTTAATCTTTCAAGAGATAAAATGATTTGCTTAAATATGAGATATATGATAAATGAATATTTGTCCTGTAAAGTGATTCACTAAAAAGAAGATTTAAATATCAAGACTACCCTTAGTTTCCACAGGGATTTCTGCACAGTCTTCAGGATTGACACTGTGTTAAAGTATTAGTACAATTTTTCAAGCAGATTAGTCTGAACACAATGCTTTGAAAAATTTAAAAAAGAGAACAGATAGCAAATGTCACTTCTTTAGTAGCTACAAAATGCAAACTCCAAGTGTTTTAACTTAATGAATAAATGAGTTTGTCCTTTATGTATAAAATATAGTTTGTGTTTGTTGCACAAGTTTTTTAATAATAGATGAATTTTAGGTTTGCTTCAACATATTCAATACAGTGTGATTAATTTGGTTTTTCAAAAATGCAAACTAGACATTACTATATTACTCTGCAAAATGCACAGCTTGCAACATTATTGTCTCTGTGGGATCTTAAATTGAATTGTAAAATGTGTCTTATTTCCAGTTTGATTTATGTAAGAAATTTCAGTGGATAATGCCCTTTTTGAAGTTTCAATGCTTTCTCCAAAGAAAAAATACATAACTAAAAATCATGACATAGCTTATTATAAATCACAGCAAAGTTTTATCCTTACTTAATGTTTCACTTAAAAATCATATACTGATGTTACATATTAGATTCAATTCAGTGAATTAACTTTTTTTTGAAGCTTCGTATTATGACAGATTATATAACGTATTTTTGACATGTTCTGTGATTTTATTGCGATATTCTAAGTAATTACCAAATCTCTTTTTCTCTAAAAAAGCTTTCCTGTGCCCTGAGAATTAATCTATGATACCATTTAACTTGGCTTTTTGAAGTAAATATCACTAGATAAAAAGCCAGCTGGTTCTGAATAATGGGATACTTGAATGAATGTATTAGTGTTTGAAAATGAGAGTACAAATCTTTTAAAAAGATTAATTTCCATAAGAAAGATAGCTCACAGATCTACAAAAGAATAAATTCAAAACATAATAAACTGGCAGAAAGAGAGGTAGATTAAAGTAAAGGCAGCAGCACCTTGTTATTGCAGCTGTTGTATAGCAGTGATTCTGTATCAATTACAACATTTGGTAAGTATGGGCAGCCTCTTCAAAGGCTTCACTATAAAGCTTGAACCTGGAATACACAGTATACCCTATGTAATAACTTGAGTGATTAATTTTTTTTCTTAACAGGACATAACTTTTGTTCCTAACAATTGAGTCTCTGGGAAGTGTTACAAAGACGCTTCTGACTTTAATGGGAATAGCTAACATCGGTTTTGTTTTTTTATTAAAGATTTGGATAAGAATTTATCTTTATCATGGAAAGAGCTTGGCTTTATCACCACACACAAATGCTGACATCAGCATTTTGTTGTCCTATGGACTTTATTTTCAATATCCTGTTTCAAAATATGTTTCCTTGAATGGGTCTAGGATTCTGTGCACACAATTGCTTTGGCTAAATATTAATGAAACAAAGTTTGCTGATGCCACTAAATACTGCAGGTTTGCATAAACAAATGCTGAGCCTCAAAGAATTAAATCATACTAGGACAAACTTTGAAGTACGGGGTGGGGGGTGTTTGTTTTTTGATTATGGAATTAATCTAGTTTCCATCAGACCCACATCAAGTTTTTCACTGGTATGGTGGAAGCCAGTTTGTTCTTAATAACCTATCCTGGGCAGTCTAGTGACTTTGCCCAGGAACAGTATCCCCAAACAATGCTATGAACCACTGAATTAGTAAAGTGCAGAGAATTACATCTGCCAAATCCACAAAACAAACAGCAAGACTTTATTTTATGGTAACAGACATTAAGGGCTGAAAATTCTAGTGTCAATATAATTTAGGCAACAGGAGTTAAATGTTCCAAAATACAATTCTTTTCTTGTGAAACTGCTGCAGAGCAGGTTGCCCAGACCTGCGTGTCTGGGCCACACCAACGCAGCTGTAGGAGAGTGCCATGTTTCTAAACAAGTCCAACAGGCATTTGAAACACAATTCCAGAAATTTCTATCTCAGTCAGACTCTGATGGATTTTCAAGTGATCAGAAATAGGTATTCCAGGGTCATCTTAATAACAAAATTGAATTCTTTCCTCCAAAGCTTAGAAGTATTAAAACCAAAAGAAAATACTTGAATACTGAAAGATCCTTGTTTCTATCCTGTTGTTCTCTCTGAAAGCTGAATTGTTGCTGTTGAAACCTAGAACAATGAATAATGGCCTGAGGGCAGACTCTCAGATATTTTTGTTAAAAATTTTAGATAAAAATTTTACAAAATTATAACAGAGATTACTGATGACACAGTCTATAGCTAAACTGTACTATGTACAAAAACTTGCATAATTCTTATACATACATTTAAACAAAAAAATTTCAACATCCTTTTAAAATTCATCGTAACAAAAAAGTTACAAGGAATACTGCTATTTAAATGACATTTGTAACATAAAAGTTGCAAAAATACTCAGAACTGAACCAAAATACCTAATCCTGAACTTCCATTTTGTTCTGGTATTTTTCCAGTTCAGTTCAGCATATTTGGGTTTATATCTTGTCTGATATGTTTATGGATTTATTAGATAGATAATACATATTTTTTCTATATGTGTACACTTTCTACATCACTATAAAACATTTCTAATTTCAATGCTTTCAAATTACCATATTTCAAAATTTCTTTTGCATTCCATATTTTTAAATTTTCCCATATCACTAGCAAGTGAAATGAAAGCAGATCCTGAAATGGTGACATTTCTCATGGAGTGACTATAATCAGACAAATGACCCACTCATATGAATACTATTCAAAATAATAGTTGCAAAATGGGAGTGGAGGCAGAAGTTTGGTATAAGGTAACATGATCAAAGGTAATAATTAGCTAACAATTAGAATTAATAGTCCCTGACAGTTGAGCCCAAGCAAGTGGCCATGTTGTATGACAGAACCTGTTACCCTAAACTTCAGCTATGCCAAGAGCTCTGCATGGTCAGCAGAGCCCCATAAGGAATGAATTATTAAGCCATGATGACTCACAGATTTTCTTTCAGATGCTCATCTCTCTTGTCAGAGATCATTAGAGAAATATTCTACTGAATATGCAAACACACAGGACACTTGTGTGCACTATAAATGTCAAGTATAGCATGCTTTCTGAACTATGCAGTCACATTGCAAGGCACAGAAATGCCTGCTGCCCTGCCAGGGAAGGGCAGACTTCAGTGAAAGAAGAATCAAGTCAAAGACTAGAATTAGATCTGTGCAGCAGCTGCAATGACTCATCTCAAAGATTATACTTTTCTCCATTATTTTAATTTGCTAAGTCAAATAAACTGCCAGACTCCCTTGTACACTTTGAGAACACTGCAGACCTCCACACAGGAATGAGCTTTCAGTGATTAAGAACAATTTGAATTGAGTAAATGAAAGTAAAAACAAATCAGGGAAGTATTTCAAGATTAAGGCAAATGTCTATTGCAATACAACTGAAAGGACTTTAAACATTACAAATAATTCATTTTAGAATTCAGTGACATTTACTAGTCTTTGTTAAAACTGGCTGCAAAATGTTTACAGCAATTTTCTGAAAGCAACTCCAGATTCTTTTTTAATCATACTACTTCAGGAAAGCTGCTTTTAGTTAAAATACAAAAATCGTAGTTACAAGGTTTCTGCAAACATAACTGCCATTCCATTAAGGAAATGGCACAGCAAACAGTAAATAGTGGCCCCAAGGGAAATGTAAGTATTGATTTTATTACTATGTTGGTTGGGTTGTATTTGCAATTGTCAACTCTAATTTTAGGCTATGCATTAAGTATCCTCATAATAGCTTAAGGAAAAGAGCAAATATTAATTAGAACATATTGATAATGTTTTTATAAGTCTTAGATTTAGTGCTTACCAAGCATATGTTTTGAAAACATACAAACCTACTTCTTGCTTGTAAACGTAGCTAATAAATGAACAGGCAGAAACTATAATTACATGGATTATATGATATTTTTTTGCATCAAGGCTTCTTCTAGATGCAATTACTTTAAAATTAAATTGAAGTGCAAAGATATTTCTTATTGCACATGGCTATGCTATGGCAAGTAAGATTGAAGGCACTGATAAAATACAAAATTATAAATACAGAGATTATGGCTTTTGTCCCAGCAACTGTTTTTTTGATAGTCAGATTCCTATTCACCATTTAGTCTCAAGCACAGATGCCTGCTACACACAGAAACTGCAGAATGGGTTATATTTGCAGATACTATTAAAGGTAATTCATGTCCTCTTTTTCCTAGTCTTTAATTCATTTAAAACAGTGCTTACATAAAACCAAACTTATTATACATTATCATTTGTTCCTGGTAATATCCACATGCCCTTAACTTGCAGAAGACTCATGACTCACTTTGGTATTACACTGCAAAAAAAGAAAGTAGCAGACAGATTAAAGTAACCAACAGAAAATAAAGGTTTAAAGCTGCTTCTTCAAAGTTGCACAATCTTCCTATATGAAACGACATATGGTAAGTATGTGGTGGTGGTAATTTCAAACAATGCAAGACTGATTGGACAATTCACAGGAAAAGGATTTCCTACCCATATGTACTTCGCATTTCAGTTTACAGTGTGACTTGCACAAAAGGTACATTACAAGTGCCAGATGATACAGCTGACACTTGAAAAAAACAAATTCCTCATAAATTTCTGTATTTATGAATAAGAATAAGATGTGTTTAATATCTAAATATGTTTAGATATGTTAATGTGTTTAATATCTAAAGGTAGCTAAAACTGTTTGGGCCACATACAGTATTGTCAACTCTTGCAATTGTATCACCAATCCTGATATCCTTCATACTTCTTAAAAATCTTTGCTACAAATACATCATGATTTTAGCATCTCAGTTTAGATTAAAGAAAAATTCCTTGCAGTAGTGTGATGTAATGTCCCAAATTAGGTGGATGTCCCTGTGACTGGGTGAGCATTACCACCTGAGGGACATCTCCCCAGGCACGACCACATTTCCAGCCCTGCCAGAGAACTCAGGCTTTTGGGCTGCAGCTGGACATTTACCCTGGCTTTATCTAAAATAGTTGTGAAGCCTTGTTCTAAACTTTAAGAAAGCAGATTGCAAGCACATCAGTGTCAAAATACTATTTTTCAGGCAAATGGTTTGCAACAGTTCTTTACCTATCCCAGAATCTATACATACTATGCAAATGTGCAGCTGCTGTTTTGGGAGGTTGACAGGTTTCTCCTATTCTCTTGACAGAAGAAACAAAGACCTTACTGAAGATTTTCCTGCCCTTACCCACCCTACCTGTGTGGAGCATGCATAGGGACAGATTTGCTTCATGGGATGCAGAAAGAGCATATCTTTGTGGCTCACTGTGCTCCTCTATCACACCCAGAAAGAGCCAAGCTCACAAGGTACCACTACCACTTTGTTCTCCACCAAAACAGAGACTCTTGCAGAGCTGGTCTGGGAGCCAGATAAGAAAAGGCTTTCCATATGTATCCTCTGCAGATTATACAACTTAATAGCCTCTGCAGAAGCCTGAAGGTGAATAAGCTGGAGTATGTTATGCTTGGCATGTACCGATGCACGCAGATGTATAAAAGTTCAAGGACTACATTTGTTATGCGAGTATTTATACTTTCTTTCCTCCCAGGGGACACCAAGATCTTAGTCTATTAAAGTCTAAATAACACTTAGGTGGTGCAGAGTGGATTGTTCGTGGTCACCTGATAAAAGTAAACTTCCTTATTCATACCAGTTACTAAAATCTTTGGCTACTGATTTCACTGAACTGTTATGTATATTATAAAGCTGTATCTTTGCTACCAGATATTTAAAGTTAACATAAAAATACACAAATAAAATAATAAGCCTAAATTACAGTGTTTATTTCATAAGTTATACATTTTCTGCCAGGGTAGAGAAGGGCTTCAGCAGTGTAAGTACAAAACATCTGTAAGAAAAATGATATTTTTCTGACAGAAAACTTCTGTGTAAATTGCACTGAAATGTTGGTTAAGCTATTTTTTACAGTGGATTTTATACTTCAAGCAAATGCAATGTTCTTAATATAATAATTTCTCAATGTACATATAATAATCAATACCCACAGTGCCAGGACAGGCACTGGAGTATGGCTAAAATTGTTCATCTCAATATTATTTCAATAATGTTTTTCAAAATAAAATGCTTCTGTAAATGACAACATTATATGATTATTTGAAATTCTTAGTAAAGAAATCTTGTTTCTGTTATTATTGTCTAACAAGACCACAGTGTTGCATCATTTAACAGGCCTGAGAAGGCAGGCAACAGAAAAAAAAAACATCCCTTTGAGTACAAACCTCTTTGTGTATTAAGCAAGCAAATCCATGTAACTTCATGTTTAGCAATAATAACTGTATACTGTTTCTCAAAGAAAAACTCACTGTGCCTGTTTCAATCATGCCAGATGTTATTACCAGTATTCTTGTTAAAAATTTGAATTATAGCAGGAGAGCCTGTAATTTTCTTTTTTATGTCAGAATATGCATATATATATAAGAAGAAGAGAGGTAAGCAAATGTTAGTGTTATTTGAAACAATGGAAAAAGAAAAGAAATAAAGAAACCAGCATTTTATTTTACTAAAGTAGCATTAACAAAGGCATTGACAATTTTAAACAGGGTTTATGTTTTACATACTCAGAAATAAAAGTGATTAGTCTCAGAGAAATTTCTGTTGTGGTGATGTGGCACTGCCCCTAAAAGCTTCAAATCTTCCCCTGCACACTGTGACAGAAGTTCAGGGGTGATCTGCTGCTCAGAGACACATTCTACCTCTGCTAATACAACTTTCTGCCAGTACAAGATAGCGTTGATGAGACTGCTACTTTTCTCCCAGGGAGACTGGGCTATATTCCTGGAAGCAGCTGAAATTAAAGGGAGTTCTTCATTTTAGTTAGGAGGTTAAAGCATTCCAAAACACACACCGCTCAACTCACAGGAATTTGGAATGTGTTGCGTAAATAGCTCTAGCTGGTGACATTTTCTAAGGCTAAACAAGCTGCTCAGAAAAATGGTTTGTGCTGAGTCTTAGAATTACTAGCAAATCAGACAACATCAGAAGTTCACTACTTGAGTAACGCAAGGTCCTACAAGGAAGCTTAAAAATAATACTCCTAATTTTATTTCAGCATATGAACTAATTACCCTGAATGTATTTGAAAACACAGAAATCAGAAGGGTTTGATACACAAACCTTCTGAAAGAAACTCGGAGTTTTTCTTCCGTGAACCGGTTTCTCATACCACAGATGGTAGCCCAGGAGGGGAAATGAGTTCTGCAGACTCACCACCCACCGGTAGGGGAAGGGAGGGAGCAGACACTGAGGCTAGTTTTGACCCTACCCACCAGAATACCAAACAGAATTGCTTCAAGTCACAATTTCCTTCTTATGCTGCTCCCAGGGCAGCATGCAATTATGTACTGCAACTGGCTTAGGGCAGGCTGGGTCCACAATTAGTCCCTTGACCTTGCTGAGACTAACAGTATGAGTAAGGTGAGCATGACATATCTCTCTCTCAAAATTCTCAATTATTTTATGCAACTAATGTAACAGTAATTTCCCTGCATCTTAAAGAAATTGCTCGCTATCATAAAAAGAGCCTTGCCTATAAACTCAACTAAAAGGTCAAAATGATAGTTTTAATTCAAAGTTTCCATAGCTTTCTTGATAAAAAGAGTATGAATATAGATTGTCGCTTTATTTCTACTTTCCATTAAAAAGCATAGGATTTTCTTCTACTTTCTGTAATAGGTTTATTAGTTATAGCTCTATTACAACAATACTCAAGGAAGTTCCATTCATATCACAGACAATTATCTGTGATAAAGCTCATGGCAGAAACTGTAGATGGAATAAATGCTGACATGGGTGCATTAATGCACATGCCACTCACATCGTGTCAGGTACAGCTACCCCTTAGGTTTGAAGATACAAATGCTCCTTTTAGCACTTTGGCATATCTCAAGTAATTAGAAGCCATCTGCTGAAATCTTGTACATTCAATCTCAAACAGCCATCTTGAAATGGTTTGGGCTTCATGTCATGCTGGAGGGCATACCTTTACCTCCATGCTCAGGCTGAAAGAGGCCTCAGACAGTGAGTAAGAATGAGATCATGCAGAGAAAAAAACACTGCCAGGAGTCTGACCTAGGCTGTCCAATTAATTGTCAGTGAGTTAAAACAATGCAAACTCATTAAACAAACAAACACAAATCCAAACTTCTAAATTAAAGATGAAATATGGGTCAGTTTGGGACCCAATCATTAATTAAATAATCCATAACAGCCAATTAAAATAGAATATCAGGAAGAACTGAGGCAGGGAGAGATGGCTCAGTTAACCACAGAGCAAGCAGAATGTGTTTCTTCTCATCTTGTAGCCAAGATGCAACATACATCTACTGCCTGCCAAGTAATGGGCATAGAAGCTGGTATCCATGGTTGCAAAGGACTTTTCAGGGAGTTCTGTTTGCTATGGTATTTTAATGTTGCCCTGAAAAGTCACTATTTATAACTTCTAGTCAGAGAAGCCCCGTGAGTGGGGTTGCAACCTTTCTGTAACACCTGCCTTAAACACACAGTAGAAAAAAAAATATTATTCCTTACATCTAAAAGGTCACTTAATGAGACAGACATAAAGAATAAAACATGCCACAGGATATGCTGTGAATGACTACTGAGTTCTAAACCCATCATGAACATGTGATCACAGCTCAGTGATATTTGCTGTAAGATGTATGTGATCTAATACAGTAGGGGAGTTACTGTGGAATAGTACCATACAATAAATAAAAAATGGAGAAAATACCCAATCATAAAGTTGAAGAACATTTCTGAGTGCACAATATTAATGGAGATCAAAAAGGCAACTAACCCATGTGTAATACATGAGTAATGAGAAGTAACCTCCAGAACTTCCATGTAAATCAGTTAGTTATATAGCACACTGGGTCAAGGTTTAGTGAAGCAACTTCTCAAAACCATAAAAATCACTTATTGGAACAGCTGACTCTACAGCATGTATGATGAGAAGATACTTTTTAGTAATCCTGAGTAATTATAGGTGTTGCTTTGGCCAGCGACTATAGCTGGCTTATCAAGAACAGTCAGAGCAACATAATTTAGACAGCTCTAACAAGACAGGTGTCATAGTGTGGTCCTAAAAAAGCAGATTATAAAGTCCCTGAATCTACTCCATTTCAAAGGGCAAAGTTAGTAATGAAAGTCTCATAAAGCCTAAATCCCTTTCTGTATCATCTCTGCTACACTGAGAACAACACTAAAAAGTGGAGTCAATGCACAGTCATATGCTTCAGAATCTGATCTCCCACACAGCTTTGATTAAGAATGTAAGCATGTATACTGGCAAATATCAACACACAGGTTATTTAGCATAATCAAAAATGAAAATATTCAAGACTATGATGGCTACTTTTTTAGTTAAAACAAATTTATCATTTTTATTATTTTGGGAATATGAAAAGAGTACAATACAGCACAAATACTCTTTAAGAAATCTGCACAGAAATTTTGTATATGATTTTGAGGATATATTGCTTGGAAATACAGAACATTATAAAAAAATTTGGGGGATTTTACAAATGGCTATTGCCTGAGATTAAATTTTTACTGGAGAGTTTATGCTTGCAAAGAACTCTATCAAAGTTTTCAAAATTTAACACGATTATCTAAACATACTTGGTCTATGAAGCTTTGCACTAATATCCTTGAGTATAAATCCAGCAAGCACATTAATCTTCACCTTTTATAAGTTCTTAACTACACAGAACTCTACAAGTGCACTTTTTCTTATTCAAATCACTGCACTCATACCCCAACAGTGCTCATGGTATAATTATTTTTGGCTGATGAGCCAGCAAAATTCACCTATCTATTAATCAATTAGTATGTCAGATTGAGCTGTATTACAATACTATTTTGTAAAGCCAGTAATATATCTATTTTTCCTTGACAGAACAAATAATCTCATGTTATAGGTGGTTCCTGCACATAGGGCAAATTTCTGCTTGTGACCGCTGAAGTACCCAATTGAGCCCTGGCTGAATCTCCTCCAGCTCATCCCATCTCTACATGGGATGGGATCCCGCCTCTATGTGCTTACATAAATAGCTTGTCTCCATTAATAAGGGCCTAGAAGAATAATTTACACAGTGAGAAATCTAAAGACACTCAGAGGGTGAACAGAGAAGCCAGAGGTGTTAAACCTTTCCCATAACCTCCCACAGCCAACAACAGCAGCCACTGAGCTGAAGCTTACTAGCTGGAGAATACAAAAGCCAGGAAACCTCAGGAGTATTCCTTCAAAAGTCAAATGGGGTCCACTCTTAGGCAGTATTATTCAAAGACCCAGAAAAAAAAGCACAAACATACACTTGGTGCCCCTAGAACTTGGTCAGTAGCTTCAACCACAAAAAAGGAAAAGCTAAAGATCTACTAAAATTGCCTCAACTATGAAGTTCTGTAATTAAAAGTGAAATCAAATAGAGCAATGAGGAGCAGATGTTGGTTTTATTTCTGTATGCTGACTTTATTAAGGAAACATTTCCCCACTTCCCTCCCCCAAGACATCCTTTTCTTTCATTTATGTGCTATGATTCCCATTATTTTCTTTTCCCACTAAACAACCGTAACCTTCATCAGTACAATGAAGCCATTTATGTCTAAATTCTTGCTGCTCTTGGGATTTTTCTTCATGTGTTTTGTAATTGTTGTAGTTGATTTAGAACTTTTATGTCTCTGATGTAAAATGGAAATAGAATACAATCTTTTTTACTCTACTCAGCTTAACACCTGTAAGAACACAAGAGATATACAAAAATAATCCTTTTTTTTATATAAAAGAACTCCTTCTCTAATTACTTTTTTTAGAAAGCTACTGAAGACCTCTCCTGATAGGAGTTAAACAGGCACCCAGTTGGTGCTTTATTGTCTTTTGAACAAAATGATTTATTGTTTGTGGTCTGAAAGCAAAAAAGGAGGAAAATTACATTTTCTTGTACCAGTAGCCCTATTACTTGTTCTATACTATTCTTTGAAGATTACAATAACCAATATTATAATGGTACCAGAAATAGTTAACTCTAACAAAGCTGCTTACACAAAAGCAGTGACAACTGAGATCACTGTACCTCATGATGATTTAACCTTAGATGTTAAATCTTGTGCTTCTTACCTCAGCCTGACCTGCTGTAACATTCAAATTTCAATTTCTCTCCTACCCTAGAGTCTGGACATAACTGATTTTTAAAAACTTATTTTTAAGCTTTCAAATAAAGAAAGTTTAATTAAGTAGGAACAGGCAAAAAATACAAGAAAATTTGTAAAGAAGAATTGTAAAGAAATCCTTTACATGAGTCTAAACTATGAACAGCAAGCTATTTTTAAGATGATTTATTTTCTGTATCAGTAAGAAATGAATGAGTTTTTTAAACATATTGATTAAAAAAGTCTAAGCTCTTACTGCTTATGGAAGAAGTGTTGTAAATGGGCGAAAGAGATTTGTACCGAGCAGTATAACTAAACCCAAATGTACAAGATGTTTATATATCCACATACACAGCAAATGAAATGCTGGAAATTCAAAATTTATCAGAAAAGAGGTCATTATAAGAGTGCTGGTGTTGTGAGTGCAGGAAGTTGTTTATCTTCCAAACTTCCAACTACAGCTCTTTAACTACATTTTTCAGCAATTCCATGGAATTTGGATTCAGTATTAGCAGAACATACTCTAACACACCCCACGAAGTTCCAGAAGAACATTCTTGTGAAGTTGGCTGAAGCTGGGGAACTATTTAACAATGGCATTTATTTTGATTTGGATGAGGCCATTAGAAAACTACTGATACTCCATGAGAAAAGAAACAAAGTAGGAAATGCATCCCATTCTTAAAAGAGATGTTTGTTGGTAAAAACTCAGGCTGACATGCATCATGGAGAGAACGTGGCCAGACATTAGTGTTTCTGGAAAATTCCTTTAGGCCACATTATAATCATTGTGATTTATCTTCTTTCTCTTCATAAACTGATCCTATTTAGACAAGGTTGAGAAAAATTGCTAAAATTACTTTAAAACAGATAAGACATCACAAAATTGTACCATTATTTAAATATTGATTAGTAGTTGCACCAATCACATTATTATTTCTGGATGTTACAGAAAGGAGAATCTTTTAAAGGATCATTAATGTAAGTGCAAATTAAAGCAAGGAAGAAATTCTGAAATATTTTCGCTGTCTTATTAGCAACACTATTTGCTCCCTGAGACAAGGGAACTGTGTTGCACGTGGCACTGCAAGCTCTGGAGGTCTATTCTGTCACCTGCTGTCATTTCAGGTGCCCTGATGTGGTGTCTGATGTGTCCCCACAGGGCTCACAAATATGACAGAGCACCTACTGCATATGATCTCTGCCATTCAGGAGTGGAAGCTGCAGGCCAAGTGGGATGCCTGAAGGCATTCCAAATGGTACAAGGTCCCTGTACTGAATCAAGTTGCTGATGTCTTTCTTTCTGGAAGTAGTTTCATAACAGAAAATTGTCAGAGAGTAGGAAACTCTCTAGCAAGCTGCATAATTCTCACTCAAAAAGCCTGCGTGGAACCCTTCTCTCTTGTAATCCTTAGATAATCTTCATTGCATTGTCCAGAAAAGTGTGATTTATACATTGCAATCTTCAGCTAATAAAAAAAAAATTATACCCTAGTCTATGAGTGCTTGCTCATTTAAGCTTACACATAATTTAGGATTTTAAAATGCATGTAACCTAGAATAAAGTTTCTATTTTTAAAACACCTTTCCTTTTAGCAAAACTAGGTGGAATTAAACAAGAAAATTACATACTTCAGATATGAGAAACTGAAGTATACTCAAGCATAATTTTAACAATGTTACATCCTATAATGAGTTGACCTTCTATTCTCCTTAACCCTTTTTTCCATCAAAGCCACCTACACCTACTTTCCCTTCTGTTTCTCTAATCTGCAATTATTTATGTTTTCTTCATGCTGTTCTATCCACCATGGGAGCAAAATTGTATTTGGTGAAATATAGAGCTAATTATACCATGAACCCAGCCACAAAAAGACAGAGCAGATGTTACTTCAGACGTGCTAACAGTTCCTACGCTTAAAGCACACATAGTAAAGGACTGAACACAGTATTAAAAAAAAAAAAAAGCCATGATGGGCTTAAACATGTGGAAAGAAATTAGCACAAAACTCAAGCAGAATGACATACTTAATAGGCTCTAAAGCATTTATTCAGTGGTTGTATTCAGCAACAATTTTGCATTAATTCAATGCATATGTGAGGCTATACATGGGGTCAAATACAGCATATAAGGCAATTATGCTCAACTTCTTCTGATCTCAGTGCTCAGTTTCCTTCAGGGTCCCTTCTGCCTGTCCATCAACAATCTGTCCACATCTTTATGTACCTGAACATTTCCCAAAATACAGAAAATATATATGAGAATAACTGTAGTGCCAAAAAAAAAAAAAAAAAAGGTACTCTCTAGTGTTTTTTAGGTTTTTCCTCTCTGAAGTAAGCAAGAGCTGGAAAACAGATCTTAAAAAATGAATTATTGCAGTTTGGCATTTACTATAAAAGGTTTATCAGGATTATAGTGAGGTCTCTCAGCAGTCTACAGGGTAGCCTCGGCAAGTAGGGGATCAGCAGAACACTCTTTCCCCCTCCCTTATTAATAAACTTCCACAAGACTATTATTTCTCTATCGCAAGCAAATTACTTCAAAACTAAAAATAAGTCTACATAAATCTGAACAGAAAATTGCAATATTTCCCTATCCAAGTTGGAAGTGATTAAGGATAACTTGTAAACCTTCATGTCAGACAAAGTTCCTGTAATTCCAAGTCTTTTGTATACATTAATGCACTCTACATTTGCCATGTACCCTCTCACCTCAGTGGAGTCTAGTGACTCCTCTACATAGCTAAACTGCTCTATAATGAAAGTAAAATAAACTTCATTCAGTAAATAGCCAATAGTTTATAGTAAGATACAAAAATAGCACATCACCAGCCAAGCTTCAATAGAAAAATTGAGACCACACAGAATTCAGCAAACACAAATTTGAATCATGAGCAGAAGCATTAAATACATTATCACAATAAATCATTTTCACAGATGTGCAGTACCAAAACTGAAAGGGCACTTCCCACTTCACTGAAATACACATTATCACCATACAATTAGTTCAAGTCCCCAAATGGAATAAAAAAAATATTGCAAAGGTGTGATCTTAAATTCATCCTTGAAGGAAAACATGCTGGCATAAAATGTATTTCCCAGTGATAAAACCTAGAGATATAACTCTAGTAAGAGATATCCATAATACAGAATTTCAAATAACTGCCTAAAAACACACATAACGAGACTAATCACAGTACTCTAGAAACCAACGTGTCTTTAACAGCAATCATCACAGTATGAAATCAACTTAAGCTTATTACGTTTGGCTGAATAATCTAAAATTGTAGAATTAAAAATAATTATTGATAGAAGATAAGACATAAAACCTCCCTAGCTGTTTGAATCTAAGAATATCAAGGGATGGAATGAATGTTGAATTTATGTTGTGGAAAATTGGTCCCAAGTTGGTTTTACACTTCATCAGAAAGCACTTTTGTCTTGTATGCAAACAGTTAATGAAGCATACCAAAACTGCAACTTTTTTTGCTAGCTCTGGTGTGGTAAGACTCATAGCATATTCCATAGCTTGCAGAATATTTAAGAAACATTATCGATTTTTCATTTATTCTTTTTTGTTTATAATGCACAATCCTATAATTTTAAATAAGATTTCTTCTTGCGTTTTCAAGAATTGCTTTATAAAGCTTGCAGTTGCAGAAATAATAGAGCCTTTTATATCTACAGCATTCTTTTTTGTTCCTTTACAGATAATTTTCAAGAAAAAATGACACTACATAAGTAACTGGTGCTTTAATAAATTCTAAGAATGTATGGATTCTTAACAAGCTCTCATGCTAGATATGTGACTGGTTCTAAGATTTTACAATTGCTCCTATCTCTATTTTATTTTTGTTTTATTTTGGTTCAGCTATTCTCACAGTTGAAAACTAGTAACTTACTATTCCAAGTGTATAATAGTTATACTATCATGCCTTTTCTAGAGAAAATGGGCAGGACAGCCTCTTTTATACCAAAACTGAAACAAACATAAAGAACAGGGAAGGCTTTACAATATTCTGAACACTTGCCTTTAAAAGGCTTTCCTTTCACACTGCAGTTTCATGACTTTTGCATCAAGAATTTGTCTGCAGAATTATATCTAGTATGGCAACCAGCTCAATTATCTCAACCATACACACTCTTACGATTAACTTTGGGAAATTAGTGGGCTTACTCAGCTGAACAAATAATTGGTGAGCTCCAGTCAATCACCACATCAAAAAGAAAGTCCCAACTGCAAAGACAAACAGCATCAATGCTCTGCAGGAGGGGAAAAAGCTGCCTAAAAAGTGGTGTAATGCAGGGACTGAATGCATTTATTTACTCAAGAACCACAAAGGCTGTTTTATCTGTGGAATCCAGCCCTTTACGACTTGTCCTGCAAAGAAGCTCCCATCAGCAGACCAACATGACAAACACTACTAATATTGATTATACTGAATGCTCAAACTTCAGGAAATTGGTGTACACTGTTTTCTGCCAGAGATCCTCATTAAATAAGCCAATCAATTAAGGGCAGAAAGCACAAATTTGAGCAGCCCTTGCGGAAAAGGAAAAATTAAAATTATCTGCCATTTACAGCCTACAGGAAGAAGAATCCACCAAGCTGCACATCAAGTGTACAGCCTGGGGTACATTTCAACAATTACTGTCATCAAACCCACCCAAATTATAATAGAATAGAAGGTTGGGGCACTCCAGTTACAGACAAGACTGCAGAAGTTCATAACAATTAAATTAGTAACAGTCAGATGACATTGCAATGCCTGTTCTTACACTTTGAGTAAACCATCCTGCATACAGTTTCTTAACAGTCCTTATGTTTCTAACATAATAGCTGACATACAGTCTCTTCATTTTTATTTTTTTACCATGCCATAATAAGCTGACAAACAAAAAAAGATTTTGCCAGCATGCTTATGTTTTTTACTACACACTTGCACTACTCCACTTTGAGCAAGACTTGTACACTCATGAGAGATTTTCCAAGGGTGGCCAACCCAGAAGTTTGCAGGGCCCCATCCAAAGAAATGTGTGGCAAAGCATCATCTTAGTGCTCTAAGCCATTTCTGGCCGAGGCAATTTAATCATACTCAGATTCGGATAGTGAACTTGTTGGAGCTCATTAGCTAAGAAAGCTGGGCTTGATTAATCTTTTACTATAAATCTTTCAAGAAAGTCCAATTGCAGCAAGAAATGGAAGTGGAGATTTAGAAGACCCCTTCTCTCCCTCCCTCCCTCCCTCTGAGTCTTTAGCAAGGCACTGCTTCAGCATGGTGTGAAGGGACATCATGCGGCTGGTGGTGCTGTCTTTCAGATGAGATATAAAACTGAGTTCTGACAACTTACAGTCATTAAATATCCCATGGCACTTTTCACAGGAGTACATGTGTTAACCCATATGTCCTGGCTATATTCCAAATGCATAATTGCATTCTGCCTACCTAAATTCCCTATGCAGTTTCAGTGGCATGCGGAACTATTTATTCTCTTTCTCTCTTCTTTCCATCATTGCTCTTTGGCAATTATCCTCAGCTCCAAGAAAAAGCACAGTTATACCACAATACCTAACTTTTAGCCAGCAGACATAGAAGAATTGAAGGCAACCCATATATACAAAACAACGCACAGAAAGAAAGGGGTTCCTCAGAATTCAAAGAAAAAGAAGAAAAAATTAAAAAAGAAGTGTGGAGCCACCTAAGCTAGACAGGGCAGAAAAACCAACAACAAGAAAAACTCAGAACTGCTCTGATTCTCAGTCTAGGTCTTAAGTACCCAGCAGTTTTGAAAAGTACCTCCATTCCTCTGGGATGTCCCAGACCTTCATAGACTTACACAGGGACTGGCAGGATTTTAGGATTGTAACTGGGGACTTAGATACTTAAATTCCCCTTAAACTCCAAATCAACTGCACTCCTGATGATAGCCATCTACTCTGTTAAGTTAAAAACAAAGAGGCATTTCAAGCTATAGTTCCATATTTTACATTTTAAATAGACTGTAGGAAAAAAAACATTGATAAAACACAGAAAGAGGCCCTCCACACTGGCAAATAACTACTTTCACAGGAGATGGGTGGGAGATGTTGGAGCCACTCATACTGATCATATTTCCTTAGAGATGCTTTATTGATTAGACCACCAGTTCTCAGCTCACACCACCCAACGTGGTGGAACTTACAGCGTCTTCTTGCTTTGTGACCAGTGCCACACATCAAGCAAGGTATGTGCTGAATTCTGCCCTACAGATCACAGGTCTGAAACCAGTCTATGCAGATACAGTTAATCTTCTACAATACATTCATTGACAATTTCTCTTTCTGTTTGTTTGTTTGTTTTTTGTTTTTTTTTTTTCCTGATAGCTAAAGAGTAAATAATACAGACACCAACTAAATCAGCCCTGCTGATCCTTTTCCTGGTACTGGACATACAATTCAGCTCTGAAATGTTTGCACCTAAATTCACTTAACTGAAATATTCAATGTAAGTTACCAACTGCCTCATGCCCTGTATAGTCAGTGGGGAGTCAGCTGTACACAGGAATTCACACATACATCATCCCACATTGGGGATATCTATCTATTTTGAACTATGGATAACTGGATTCCAAACTTCAGCACTTTATGAAATTAGATAAGTTAAACAGGACTGATATCAAGCATTTGTTTCTCCTTTCTTTTTTTTTTTTTTTCTGTGAAAATCACCCATTTTATTTCTATCATAAACGCAGTACAAGGAATTATGTATAAAGACAACTGAAGTGAGATTTTGTTTTTTTGGTGAAATTATCTTTACAGTCATCCATAGTCTTGTTCCTACCACTGACTCTAAATGGTTTTCAGTTGCATAACAGGTGAATCAAATGTATTTTCTTGTAGCCAAAATTAATTATTAAAATACTATTGTGTGGCAGTCAAGTGAGAGGGATGTCCACTCCATGTTCAGCTTTACTCACATCTCTGAATGAACCAGCTGCCAGCTTTCTTCACTACTAAAGTCACTGTATCTTGAGGTTTTTTTGAAGACATACATTCAGGTCTTAGATTATACTGATAAGCGCTCAAAAATACCCAAAAAAACCTTCATATACTTTGTGAGCATGACTGCATGAAATAAAGGCAGGCCTGATGGATGTTTAAATAATGTAAATGAAATTTTATAATATATGCCCCTGATTCTCCTTTCACTTATGTTGCTGTAAATCTGGGGGAAAAAAGAAGCCCTCTGTGGATTTTCATAAATTTACTCTGCTCAAAAGCTGATACAGCTGAGAAAGAATCAAATATTCTTCATTTAAATATTGATTGTGCACTTAGGAAATTAAAATAGTCATGATGCATATACTGAAAATAAATATAATTTTTAATATATATTAACTTTTGTAAGCTTATAGGCTTAGAGAGAATTCCAAGTAACTAGCTTGTCTGAAATGAAAACAGGAACATTCCTAACAAAAGTGTTTTGTATTGAAGGGATTAGAGGGCAGCAGTTTAGCTCAGAAGCCTTTGGAATATCCTATATAAAAACAGGTAATTTTTAATATTATAAAACCCCCAAACTTTAATACAGAACAACAGATTGTGCTACATTCACAATCCCCTTTCTTCTTCTCCCTCTGACATGCAAACACCTGACACACAAAGGGAGTCACATTCAGAAGGAGATTATGATGCAATGATCTCGTTGTGAATGTTGCATTATGGTTTCAGCATCGCTGTAAGAGCTCCCCTGGCACTTGTGCTTACAGCAATTTGAATTTCTCTGGCAGCTAGGTATGATTTGTGACAGATTTCAGCTTTGCTCTTCATTGAAGGAGTACACTGGCAAGTGCTTGAGGTATTTACCATGGAGATTGGAAAGAAGAAAATGTGAAGAGGAATATTTGAGATAGTCCTTTTTTAGGTTTTGCGGGTTTTTTAATGATTTTTTTCTTAGTATTTAAGTTATCCAAATCAGTTCTTTTTCAATGGCATCCTTTTATGTTTCTTAAGAAAAGTTGTCTCACTACTACTGTTGTGTTTGAAGGATTATTCCACCCATCATGATAGTGAAACTGTTAATTTTAATGACTATTATGAATTATCACTAGCCAAATGCTCCATGTAGAGGGCAAAGAATCAATTTATTGTACTGAAGTTGGTGGCACACGTTGAAGAAAAAGTTTGCTTATACATTCCTTACACATTAATTACACATGTAAACTTTTTACATGGTTTGGAAAATCTTAAGCGCAGTTATCTTTTTACACTGGAAAATACCTTGAACTCTTCTGAAAAACGTAGGGTAAGTAGACAGGTTACATGTTTGGCACTAGATTCCCCCAAAAGTTTGCTGAACCAAAGCCTCTACATCTAGGGCAAACTAACAAGTTCCCAAAGCTCACCTACAATGATTGTTCTCAGTATCTCTTCTGCCATAAAAGCAGCAGCAAGCAGTGGCACGCAAAGTTTCTCTAAAACTTTCTTGGTCTGCAGACAAGATCTTATCTTGATTCCTTCCTCATTCCCATATGTAAGTAGTGGAAGTATTCCCCAGGGAACACAGACAGCTCCATAGCAAAGGCTGCACTCTGAGCACAAGTACTCAGCGTACAAGGACAATATGCTGGCCGGCTTTGGCAAGAGCTGGTGAATGAGAAATTTAATAGGGAATATTGCACAGCCCACAAAGAGTAAACCTGCATTTAATATAGGATTGAGGTTGACTGGGTTTAGGCTAATAGTTTGTATCGCATCCAATAGAATGGATCCAAATTTCTATTCACATGTAAAAATAGCCTATCGATTAAAGCATATTTCTTCCTCTTTGGCCCTGTTTTCCAATTATTTTATTTGAGACAATAAGTTTGGTAAGTTCTTTTGTTAACACAGTTCCTGTTATTTTAAAAGCAACAGATTTCGTGGCCCACAGTCATCATCTGAGAAATATGAAAGAATGCATAGGAGGTGTCAGGTGCACCCTCGGGAGGATAAGAATGTCCACACGGGACCAAGTCTCCTACAAGTAGCAGTTTCTGTATGAATGGGTGAGAAACGTTCTTTTGCATTTGCAGGTGTTCTATATTCAAAGAGTACAACACAAGACATGACTTAAGGATTAACCCTCTAATCTGCCACTCATCCTCAACTCAGGGTTCCAAATATGAGAACCCTGTCTTCAAAATAATTTAAAGGATTAATTTAATTAAAGGATGTATATAAAAAGATATTGAGTACTTTTGTGTAGCTATGTGATTTTTTAAATTCACTTACTTAATTTTTAAATGCTATATGCACAGTCTTTAGAAACTAATGAAACAATGCAGATTTGATTTATTTGATTTAGAAAATATTACAGTACATCTGGAATATCATGGGTCTGTTTTTATCTGCTAACTGAAAAAGTGGAGATATAATACAAATGACACAAAATTTCAAACAGAAAACTACAACATGTTGCAGTGATTTATTATAATTTATCATTTAAAAATACATACCTTAACTAACTACACTGTTAATAAACAATTTAAAAAAGAAAGTTCTAGACTAGCATACTCCAGCATCTTTGAGTACTAAATGGAGTTAAATGGAACACATGGAATTATTTTTCCTACCAACTGATCATTTTTTTAATATGACTGTATCTCCAAAGAAAAGAAATGTCACAGAGGCTGTTGAACAACTGTTCACTGTGGAGGCAGTTTGAAGAAAATTGAAGATTATATAAAGCGGTAGAAATAAAATGTAGAAAATATATAAGCAGTGCCTTTTTATAAATTAAGATCACCAGTCTATTTAGAGAGATGGAAGTCGAAAAAAATCATTAATATATGAGAATACATAACAGTAAGCTTGGCACAACTGTTAGTCCTTCTCACTATACAAGAATGTGAAAATATTCCATGAAACTGATATACAACATATCAGCACATATCACTTTCTGGAAGAGACAGAATTACTTGTTTTTAAAATATTTATAATCATACAGATGGAAATAATTGAGAACAGCAGTTTGTTTAAGCCAGAACTTATCACTTAGTATCGCAGTGGGGAAAAGCTCTCATTACATTAACTATAAGAAACAACTACATGAGATTAAAAATTTTTCCTTTCAGATTATAAATCCTTGCTGACTGATGAAGACTAGTCAGAAACTATTCATGCACAGAAGATCATTCTATATCTGCCCGCTGTCAGTTTCTTGAACTTTCCTTTGATGGGTGCTGTGATTGATAGGGCACCCTGACAAATTCAGCACAAGTCCGCTGCAAAGCAGAAATACCGTGTCATGCCAATACTTGAGAGAGTGTCATGACTGAGAAATGCTTTAAACTGTTTTTTGTGACATCACAAAAATGCCATTATACAGATACATCTTCTTAATATTTTGCTTACAACACTTGAAACATTTTGAATCCACTGCTACTGTGAAATAAGAAAAATATTCTCTACTTAAAAGGGTGCTTTATATATATATATAGATAGATAGATAGATATATGACATATTTCTACATTTTATTTATGTATAAACATGGATTAATATGGACATTAATGTATATTTGTATACTGATATTCATATAGAAAACCTAAACATCAGTATATTTATATATATATA
>VWZP01004477.1:786200-791200 GCA_013396995.1 Dicaeum eximium
TATATATATTTTTATATATATATATATATATATATTAGACTATGTTTGCCTATACAAAAGATTAATTACCAGAAAATTATACATTCTTGCAGAATTTATTGAAAACTTGAAAGAAATCATTAATTATGTTTGAGGGACAGAAAAAAACCAACAAAATAGAAAGTATATCTGTATACACAGTACTAAGTCAGAGTATTTAAATGTAGTAATTGTGCTCTCACTCTCTTCTGTCTTTTTTAAGCATTGAAAAGAAAGAGCTATTGACTTACTCATTTCAGTTAGCAAGAAATTTTTCAACTTCCTTGGGTGTTTAAGTGCAAGAATATTTTAGACCCCATCTTTGCATATTACTTTATCTTTCAGTGGTAATTAACAGAGTCTTAATCTGGCTAATGTTAATGACCACTGTTCTTTCTTTAAATCCCAGTTAAACCAAGCTTATTAAGGGCCAATTAAAGGAAGTCTTATGTGATCTGAATAACACTAAGACCAATTTTTAACAGTTGTAACTGTTTTGGATGATGATTGTGGAAAAGAAATGCAAACCCTNTTCTCTACTTAAAAGGGTGCTTTATATATATATATAGATAGATAGATAGATATATGACATATTTCTACATTTTATTTATGTATAAACATGGATTAATATGGACATTAATGTATATTTGTATACTGATATTCATATAGAAAACCTAAACATCAGTATATTTATATATATATANTCACTCTCTTCTGTCTTTTTTTAAGCATTGAAAAGAAAGAGCTATTGACTTACTCATTTCAGTTAGCAAGAAATTTTTCAACTTCCTTGGGTGTTTAAGTGCAAGAATATTTTAGACCCCATCTTTGCATATTACTTTATCTTTCAGTGGTAATTAACAGAGTCTTAATCTGGCTAATGTTAATGACCACTGTTCTTTCTTTAAATCCCAGTTAAACCAAGCTTATTAAGGGCCAATTAAAGGAAGTCTTATGTGATCTGAATAACACTAAGACCAATTTTTAACAGTTGTAACTGTTTTGGATGATGATTGTGGAAAAGAAATGCAAACCCTTCTCATCATGATCTTTGTTTTAAAATAAACTGTCAATGACTATTGGGAAAGACGGGGAATCTTGGTAAAAGTCAGAGATATAGATTAAATTTTGTAAAATATAGGTGTTCTCAAAAAATTAGCTATATACTAGTCTTCCAATCCTGCCCATATAAAAGGGAATATATAACTAATTTCAACTTAATTTTTCATACCGTTACAGCACAAAAGTGGAACAACACTTCGCAATAACCTTCAAAGTGGTAACAACATAACCTAAATATAACCACGGACAAAATGAAGAAAAATTTGCTCATCACTTGAATAGGAAAATGAACATTTCTACCTAAATATAAAATAATTAATAGATAAAAGTTTCCACTCCAGATTTTTCAAGAGCTTATTTGTTCCACTTTTGTCTAAGGTGATCCTTCTACAGACACATTGTTGCAAATTACCTCTTGCTATTTCTTACATATCTAAAATTTCACTCATTGCTTAACCTCACCATTACTTCCCTTTCATCTGGAAAGCAGCAGCAACACAATCTGACTATTGTTTCTAGCTAGTAAACAAAGTATTACCTTGACCACTACTACCTAAAGTCCTAAAACCAAAGAGCTAATGTCCACTGCAGCAAGTCACACAGGTCCTTTGCCTACTCTGCAGCACACAACAAAACAAATTCCATGGTGACAACTCTTAAATTCTGCAGCAGCAGCAGTCACAAAATCCATGGCAGCATTAATATATGGTTGTCTATAAAATACTCTTCATCCCTACTTTCCCACTCCCGTACAAACACATACAGGTATGACTCATACCAGAGAATATCACTGATGAAAAATTGATGGCTATTTTTAACAGTAAATCCTGAATTATTTTTCTCTGTTCTCCCCAGATAATTTGGCAAAACAGCCCTTGGCCTCCAAGAGAGTTCTGCATGAATCATCTTTTTATGATACCAGCACAGAAGAAGACTTGCATTTTCATTCTCCAGCTTTCCACTCTTTTTCAGGTTATCAAGCTCACTTGCATCTCTTAAAGTTTTCCATCTATCTGACTACAGTTTGTGTGTGGTCAGGGTGCTCTCATCGAGGTTTACTGATTAAGCAAACCAGTAACAGTGTCCGTATGACACAATACTTCACCCAAAAGTGACAAAGCATGTTTGTGAGAGCACGACACAAAAAGCTAAATTCTGTCACTGGCATCCATAAGCCACGTTTGTGGATAAATAAAGTAGCTGCATTCTCTTTCATATCCATAAATTACTGCTAATGCTGATTTGGATTAAAAAACAGTTGAAAATCCTGTATATTTGCATGAGTCTTGATGCGGCACATCTCTGGAAACAAAATGAATGGGGATTCCTAAGCCAGAATGAACCAAATAAGCATTAAATGGATTCCAAAAGGAAAGATACCAGTTTCCCAATCACCAGAAAAAATGTTGGACCTAACGCAATAGAAGTGTTTAGGAGAAAAGAACTAAGCAATGCAAGGGACAAGAGATTTAATACAACTATCCTGGACATGAGGCTTGTGAAATTGCCTTAAGGAGGTGTCTAGTGAAGACTTTTGGTGAGTTCTGTAGAATAGACAGAAGATACATTATCCATAGTAACAATTTCTTTCACTTCTCAGGGTGGGAAAGCAGATCAAGAGCTTCAGTCTATAGGTGGAAAAGAGATGGATTTTTCTTTCAAAAGCTCTCCATCTTTTATTGTTCCCAATTTTCCACTTGTTAATTTAAACTTCTGGGTAGTTCTTTTCCTATCCAGAGCTTTTATCTGCTCTCATCTACTTTGTCAGTCTCCTTCCATGTAACTGGGGCATGGGAACTAGAGATGTCAGGTTGGTTTTTGTTTTCCTAAGGATGCCTCAGGACTGACTGAACAATTACTACTGGAGTCATGAAGGATTTTTCCCTTTGGAGTCTAATGGATTTTAAAGCATCTTGGAGTTTTAGTTCAATAGACAGGAAAATCTGGAAGTAATTCAAAGCCCTAGCTATTCCTTCTTAACTTTGGAGGACTGCTAGTAAAGCAAATAATAATAAACGAAACACAGAATTTGCTGGCAAACTTTTGTAACTTGAAAAGGCACGTCTCCCTTTGGTAATGTTGCCTTGCTATAGGAAGAAGCAAGGAGAGAGGCATACTCAAAGACCTTGTAAAGAAGAACTGAGGCCTAGGACTGAGTCCTACACACTTTATTCCATCCTCTAGGATGTAGCTGTATAGCCTGTGTAGCTGGGGAGTCTGGGAAGATTTTTATTGTTCCCGAACCTTGCCAGTGTTGTCAGTACACTGCAGCCTGCTGCTAAAATCCATTCCTATGTCACTCTTCATTCTCTTGAGCATCCTAATCAAGTGTGTATTTAAATAGACCAGCAGCATTTTGAGTCGCCAGCCACTCACACTAAGATGAAATCTTCCACTGTGGAGTAAAAAAAAAGTTAGCTGCAAGATAAAATATTCATATATAAGAAATAGTACCTGCTCAATTCCTATCTATGATTCATTTCAAACTTTGTATATTTCATAGCAGAAGATGAATTACAGTGTTCCATAGAGGTCATCAGATACAGAGAAGGGGGGAAACAAAGCACATAATAAACAAATACTTAATATGCAACTTTTAAGACCTGGTTTTTTTGTCATCTAATTCTAAATACTAGCTCTAGAAAAGGAGACATGCTACAAAATGAATATCACAGGTAATCTATAGACCACTTTTGGCTAATTTAAACCTCCAATGTGTATTTGTTTCCTGTGTAAATTTCTTTCTTATTATTCTCCGTAAGATACTCTCAGCACGATAAAAAGAAGGACATTACCAGCAGCATTTTCAATCATGGGGGCTATATATTCAAGAGCAATCAATAAAAACCACACAGGGCCTGACAAACAACTAGTCAAAGGAATCATTTTTCTCAGATACTTAGCAGTATCCTTTTAAAGTAATTGCTTTTGGTCAATGTTACTCGTTATCATTTGGTCTGCTCCTTTTCCAAAACAGAATGGATGTAATTTCCATTAATATTTCAGCTGTCTATGTAGGTTTTCAAAGTGCACACTCCACAAAAAAAAAAAAAAAAAAAAAAGGGAGGATTTTCATTTCAACTTCAGTCAACTAACAAAGAACTCTAAACTGTTATAAAATAGACAGTGTCATATCATTGAAGCTAAAACGTAATTTTAAAGAAAGTTATTATGAAATATAAGACACTGTCTGCCCTCCTTCTCACTCCATTCAGAACTGTAAAGTTCCTAAAGACAAATAGAAATGACAGACTTTGGCCCAATCAATCCATACTAGAAAACAGCATTAGAAGACAAATACAATCAAAATGCCACCTAAAATAAGGAAATAAAACATGCTTATTAGAGCATGTTTCAGGAATTTTAATGAAAATTTCACTACTGAAATCCTTGTGTTGCCTAACCCTGTTTGTGACAGCAGGGGAGTTGTTGTGTTGTGCCAACTGATCATTTAAAGATGTCCACATGATACTGAAAATAACCAGCATAATCTGTAAGTGTACAGCTGGGATTCCAAATTAGATTAAGAAAGGCAAAGAACATATCTTTTCAGTTGTAGTAAGGCCTCAGAAACTGTCTAGTTATGCTTTGTACTAAATGTTCTGGCACACTGCCAAGGCACTTCCAAACATTTCTGAGTTCACTTTTCCATAGAACTCTTTTAAAAATCAATTAGTAGTGAAAAGTCTTTCAAATGCAAGTGTATTAAAATGTCAAGCTTGTATTGCTTTTTTTTTCTTTTAATCTTTTTCTTTCCCTTGTTGTGCATCAATGACAGTATTTTGAAACCTTTACATTAAGTTTATCACATTCCCTAATTAAGGCTATAAAGGGAACAATATCTGCAGGTAGTTTAAAATGCATGTTACAAAAGATTCCATTCTTTAGGAAAAAAAAAAAAAGGTTGAGAGAGATGCTGT
>VWZP01004477.1:796200-798510 GCA_013396995.1 Dicaeum eximium
TGTTGATAATTCAATTCTCATATGACAGATATGTTAACTTGTCACTTACTCCACCAGAGATATTATTTCCTAGAACTGAACTAATAACCCCAACATTTAATGTTTACTTTCTAAAAAGTAGCTTCTAATTAATATTTATGATGATCCTATAGACTATCATAACTACTTAGCAAAATGAGGTGTGTATTAAACTTATATTTCTTAACACAGCATATCCACAGTATCACGTTTTGCTATACTTACTGCAGACAACAAGGAAAGATGAAACAAAACGGAATGAAAGCTTAACAATTTCATTAGTTTCATACAAGGCAGTAATAAAAAGAAGAAATGGCCATAAGAATAAAGTATGCATTTGGAAAATAAATCACATTGGAGATTAAATTATCCAACTATTTATCCAATTAGGATTATCTTTCATGGAACGGGAAATAAAGTAAATGTGACCAAACAATATAAATAGACTTTTTTTTAATCTTTCTGACAAGATAGACTTATTAATTTAGATTTTTCTATGAACTCAATACAGCTTCATAGCAAGCCCAAAGCACAAATGTCACACTGAAAGGTTTTGCTTCTGCAGTTTTAGAAGCCTGCTCTCTAGTATGCTTCATGTAGGTAAAATCACTCTTTTCAGAAGCAGTATACCCATACAATCAGAAAAACTTGTGAGTATATTTACATCTAAATAGTTTTCTGTGTGAATAGCTAAGCTTCTCACCTGCTGTTTCTGAAGAGTAGATTTATTTCTTTTTCCTTTCTATTTCACTGTGCCCCAAGCAGTATTTTGCCATGACTGCATCACTGTCTTGGAAAAGACCTACTACCTCCTTCAAATCTTCAAATCTTATTCCAGAAAATATTAATTGCATGCATTGAGAGTGAGATCCATTCATTTAACTTCCTTTATGTAACTACAACTCAGTAGTCGCATGACTAAGCACTTGTAAGGTGCAATTTATCTGATCTGCTTTTGCCATCTACTTTAGTATGAGATGGATCACCCCTACAACTGCCTTTTGCTGTCTGTTGAGTCTAAGGTGACTCCGATGCAAATGTCTACATTTGTTTCAATGAACTCCACAGTGAAGATTTACTCTAGATGAGGGAACTGTTATAGCACAACTGACCTTCCAACATGAAACGCTGAATCTTTGCTAATAACTCCCCATATTTACTAACTGGTGCTCAGATCATAATAACCAGTTCATTGCCTTGTTTAGCAAATTTAACTATCACAATTAAAGGCTAGGGAAGCAGATATGGAGAAATTATATTCTTGGTTGACAGACAAACATTACATTTTAGCTATAAGATGCAAGATTTTTTTCCCATGACAAGCAAAATTCTAGAAAAAAGCTTAGTGACCTGATTATAACTAAATGATCTGTTTCTGGTGTTCTGTGTGTTCCCAAAGCAGTTTTATGAAAGCATTCCTTTAGCTTGAAATACGATGTGCTCCACATAGCACATTTGTCCTTAAGGCTGTATGATTATGCTTTTGCAAGCACCTAGACAGCACTTTTCACCCAGAGATCTCAAACAAATTTACAAAAGTAGGTATCTGTCACTGACAAGCATTTGTCTTATGTCCCATGATGTCAAAGTTGCATGCACAGTCTTGTCATTAAAAGAAGCGCTATGTATCATACAATAAACACTGACATTCTGCAAAGAATTTTTCTGGTCTGAAGTTAATGTTTATATTATTTTCATTTTTGCAATACTTTTAGAAAGGGAACACATTCATCTAGGAATATACACATTCATTTTATGCTAAGAGAAAAATACATATTAATAGTAGTATAAAAGTAAAAAAACCCCAGTGTTTAATCTGTTAAACAATAGAAAAATTCTTATGAACTAGTGATACTGTCATTGAACTGGAGAGAGTTTGAGAACAAGCTTGCTCTGGCTTTTTCACCCTATGATTTGGAATCTGCTCACAGTACTGCCAGCTTAACCAAAAAGGATTAACTCTCATATCCAACTGAGAACACAGATAATTCTCAGTAATTGGTAAAAAATGAAGATGAATGGGGCTGAGAGATAAGGAGCAATTAGCTCATCAGCAGTTACAGCTGTGCACTCAATCCGGATCCATCTCTTGAGTCTCGGCCCCTTTTAAAGAACCCAGGCAGAATAAGCACAGGACACCCCCTCCCAAAAAATTGCCATGCCTGCCCATCATTCCTCTGTCTTCCATTTTATTTCTATGCTATACAAAGACACCTGTCATAGCATTCTGTGTAAATTACTACCTCTCCCAGGACCTGTATCTACAGCCAATCTTCTTTTACATTAAAAAAA
>VWZP01004477.1:798521-894904 GCA_013396995.1 Dicaeum eximium
AAAAGGAAAAAGGAAAAAAAAAAAAAGGAGAAGGAAAAAAAAAAACCAAACCCAAAACCCAGAAACTAAATGACTACTGTAGACACTTTTAAGTTCCCTGTCAATCGTTTCCAATCGTTTCATTACAGCAGCATCATCTGTTTGAAAATATAAGCAATTCCCTCATCTAATTATAGGGAGGATTTGAGGTTCATTAACATTGCCAAGGCAGAGAATCAGATGTGCAACTGCAGAGCTGTGCTCAGTGGCCTGCATTCTCTGTTTCCTTTTATTTGCTTTTTCAAGGTCTCCAAGACTTCTTTCCTGAAACCATAAAAGTATTTCTTTCCCTTAAAATAGACACGTGTTTAGAAAAAGGAAATTACTGCATTTTGTACTGTTCTATTATTGGGCAAGGTCACCGGAGAAAAATAATTTCACCTAAATCATTTTATCTCTGATTCTGGATGAAAAAAAAAAGAATAGTACACAAGCAAGCATTACTTTTGAACAACACATCACAGGAAGCCTTGTATTTGTCTCATAATTTTAAATATTGCAAGATAATGCAGATGAAAAGGAAACCTAACATGCCAAGAAAATCTCTTAATTTTCAACACATTTTGTGGTTGTTTATGGATTAACATGCTAGCCAAGTGTAAAATGTTGCCTTGTATTTCCTAACCATGTTTAGAAATTAAGAACACCAAAGTCTTCATGATTGCTTCACTTCCTTAAAGACATAATAGCATTTTTTTGGTATGAATGTAGTTTAAACAATGACATTTTCTTGGGACATCTGTTTTGAGATCACATTTTGAATAGATATGAACTCATTTCCTACTAAGCAAGTAATTTACTATTGTTGATAGTTGTTTACAAGTTTTATGAGTCATATTTTAGCAAGTGGCAAAGGTCTTAACAAATCCTTTGAGTATTCCCTAAAGTGTATGCATAGTGTTTTCATTATATAAAATGTTCGGGAAGCAAAAGTATACGGACTGTTCTTCACTTCCTACCAAGTTATAGATAGCAAACTCTAGCTCACAAAAATAGCTTTTAAAAGGTATTTATTTTCAAAGGCTTTTATCTTTTGCTGCTGCAGGTTAATGAAGTAGGACAGCAGGGCAGTAAGAACTTAAGCAGCGAGGAAACAATTGAGCTGCTTTACCTATCCATTGCTTCAGAGCATCAGATGGTAAACATACAACTGATCCTAATATCACACTAAGATGTTAATATGACAGAGTACAACCTCATCAGTGAAATTTAAAATTTCACCTTGCCACTCTCTTTCTTTTCATTCTGCAATTAATTTAAAAAAACCAAACCAAACCAAAAAAAGCAAACCAAACCACCAAATCCAACAAAAAAACAAATCCCCAACACACAGCATAATCTTTCTTTTTCCTTTGCTGCCCTACGGAATTCATTTTTTAAACAAAACCCCAATAATTTATCTACTCTGCATGTTGTATGTAGAATTGCCACTAAAAAGAACCTGGGACATTTTTCCTTCTTATCTGCAATGTAGCTCATATCAGCCAAGCTGTCACAAGACAGTACTTGATATAAACAAGAGATTGCAAAGACATCTCAGTAATCAATATTAGGATGGCTACAGTATGGAAGCCCCAACCACTGCATATCATTTGTCTCAGCATCTATTTCTATGACCAAATGAAGCATTAATTCAAATCATAAATCTATGGTGATTTAAATCTGGGAATGAGCACCTGCCTGCTTTAATGATTTATTTTGTACATTTCAGTAAGCAGGAGATTTGTCCATATGAACTGACAGGTCACCTTCAGATGCCAGTAGCAGACTGTTTATCACCATGCAGACTAGAATCTCATCTTAGCAAGTAAATATTAAACTAAAAGAATCCAATTGATTGTGGATAGGAGAGAAAGGCGTTGCAGCCATATATTTTACTCAGTGTGCTAATACCTCACTCTGATTCCTCTGTAATTTCTTTTTTTTTTTTACCCCTTCTAAAATGATAATTCTGGTGGGAGGATGCAAGCTCAAGGTTACCAGCAAAACTGAGAGGTATAAAATAATTACTTATTAGTATCGTTGGCTTCCTTTAACTCCCTTCACTCACTAACCTTTTGGCCAGTGCTTCAAAGGACCAAGTTATTAAATTTGCATAGTGCTCTGTATAATTATACAACGTTCAACTACAAGAATTACTTCTGTAATTCATATTAAGCATTTGATTAAAACCAAAAAGCAAGACAATTTGGAAGTAAACCTGACAAGTCGATAAGATAAATAAAATAAGGGCCCCTATTTTATTTATCTGCCTTTATGTAGGCATTGGAGCACAGGATGATCGATCCATGCACACCATAATGCCTGCTACATACGGGCTAAGATGAATCAGTTAAGCTTTTAGCCTGGTTGGATCATTTTTTCCTTTTCAGTTTGGGCAGGCACATAAGCTATTTTAAAATGTAAACTAAAATCAGGTTGTTTTCTTTTGTTTTATTCTTTCCTCCTGTCAACATTCAGTAATGTAATATTTCATATTTTTCCCTAGCAAGCTATAATTTAAAACATTAATGGTATATGGATTTGATAATATTTGTTTGAAAATACATAAATAAACACACTCCTGAAAAAATTCAGGAGAAGAAAGAGTACACACCTACTACAAGCAACACCTCTGAAATATGAGTTCTTGTCAAGATAATACAGTGTGCTAATTTTCAAAAATGCAACTAATAAACAAAGAACTTAACTCTTCATGAACCTAATAATACCCTGACATTAGTAGCAGTAAGAGTCACTTCTCTGATTCCATATGCATGACCAACACTGGACACTAGACAGGGGTTCACTATATAAAAAAAAAACGACAAATAAAAGCAAATTGTTCTTGAGAAATCCTCTGTATGAAGGGTGCAGCTCAGGACAAGATGCAAAGACAAGGAAATTGTATTTTCAGAACCATTCCTCATGGAATGGAGACAACTAGAAAGCTATTCACTCTACTCAGAAGAGCCATTTTTTTCTGAACAAAATTAACTCAATTCTTCATTCAGTTAAATTGGGAAATTAACTGAAGCTAACAAGTAAGTTAAGGGGCTGAGAGTAAATTTTGACAATGACAATAAATAATCTTGCTTCACTAAGTTTGCCCTACTAAAATAACTAGAATGTATTTTCTTAAATAGGGAAAATGATTAGGCTGTCTAAGAGCATATTAGTTATCTAAATTATGCCTAAAACAAGGATTTCAAAATAGATCTTTTTCTTTTTTATTCAGAGGAAGTTCAGATATTCCTTCTATCCACTCTTCTACAAATACTCTGCCTGGTCTAGATTTTGATTACCTGTTAACTTTTCCATCCCCGTGGATGCACATGTGGTTCATACCTAGAACTGCCAAGCCAAATAGCAGCTCCACAAACCAGTATTTGAACTTTTTATTTCACATAATGGATTGATCTAAGCCTGAAAATCTAAATCAGCTTCTAGTTATAGTACACACTCTTTATCTGCTCAGTTTCTATTTACACTTTTCACCCTTTCTCATTGCTTCACTTTTCTCCCAGTGTGCTAGAGGCCACCTGGTCCTTCCAATTCATTTGTACCTATCTCCTCCTCCCAGATTTCAAAACCACCAGCTCTCTACCCTCTCTTGTTTTTTCTTCAAGAGAACTACCTTTACACTTGTATTAGAGTAACTGTATATGTTGGTATCTGAGTAATTTAAGACCATTTTCTTTACCATCATAGAGGTATTTTTAAAGCCTTCATTTAAAAGGAAACAAAACCAATCATATAATCTCCTTATGCAGTAATGCATACATATTGTTGCTATTTACAGTAGTATGTACCCAAGTGAACCTGTTCTTTGAACTGCAATTCATATTATTTCTAAATAATACCCTACCAATGCCTACTGAACTGTACATAAACACTGTTCACAAACATGTATTTATTTATGTTAAGGCTAGTACATACCCTCTAAGATTAATTCCAAATGTATTTAGAAGATGAAAAAAAAATAGACAAAGGACCAAAATAAAAACAAAAAAGCCTATCTGAGGCCATTTTATTCCAGTATACACCAATCTTCCTGCAGCCTTCTGAACGTACCTCTTGTCATTGAATTTCTGTTGCTGAGTTAATACTGTCTCAACATGATAAAAGGATCCAATACAATGAAATGGCATAACAAAACATTTTACAGCAGACACACACAGATGATTAAAGATTTAATCAACAACAACAAAAAGTTATCCTAGCTTTGAAGTATGCTTTAGCAAAACAAATTGTCCAAACAAATGAATAAAGTGTACTGAAACAATTCTTTTTTGAAAAAGAACAAGAGTTGCTGATGGCTGCTTAAGAAATGGAAAAAAATGTTAACTACATTTTAAGAACGTGTTTATTAAAATAAAATATGATAGGAACTGCAGAGCATGGCAGAATTTATTGTGTATGTATGTTTTCCTTTTGTCACAGGGCACATGAAAGTATGAAATATTTTGCTTTCAAGCTTGTGTTCTGAATTACCTAAAGTCAATACCCAGCACACTGAGCAGGAGACATTGTTAAATTTCACTTTGACACCATCATCTGTCACTCCACCTGTACTTTGAAAAATGAACTCTAAGCAATCAAACCACTTTCTTTCATGGAAAATATTAACTGGAGTCTGCAAAAGTAGCCTGCAAAGAACAGAATGTTTTTGTAATAGTAACAACAACACTGAACGCTGGTGTAAAGGTCAGGTACAAAATAAAACTAAAAACATTAAGAAAAGGAAAACAAATATGCAACTTTTTATACCAAATCAAGGACTTCAGAAGGAAGTTCAGAAAGATCACCATTTAATACAATATCTTAGTATTATGGCCATATAATAACGCTATGTCTGAAACTTACCAACACTTGAATTCAGGTCTCCATTTTCAGAGTCTGCTCCATGCTGGTTATTATTTGCATGATAGTTGGACATAGCTTCCAATTTGATTTTTTTCACTTTCATTGCTTCTGCTATGGCAGCATTGGTGGCAGCTGCTGCTGCTGCAGCTGCCGCTGTCAGACCTGCAAAGAAGTATGAAATATTTAATATTCATTATTCTATGAGTCTCCATTATTGTAGGGACTGTTATTATTCCTTCATATTTGTTACATAAGAACAGAGAGCACTGCAGAGTATTATTCCTCTTGTTGGTTTTGAAAACTATCAGCTTTTTCAAGTAAATTGTTTCACGTCGTATTTAGATTATCACTCCTATACATTCATCTAAACTTTAACATGGTATCTAGTAAGTGCATTCATAATAGAATCACAACTAGATGCAGCTACAAATACATGCAGTCAAAAATCTAATTTAGCTTCAAAATGGTGTCCTGAGTGTCTGACTGTGAATAGGTGAATATGTACAGAACCATACTTTGGAAAGAAAATCCTATTAGATCACTAATGTTCGACATGCTAAAGAAAACAGAAAAAACAGGTCTCTATTTCTATTTATTAGTAACAGATTATAGAATGCAGACATTTCTCATTCCATACATAACAGCAAGGAGATGTAGTTGTTCTAGGAAGCATTTCTAGGAAAAAATAATGCAGAACATTATTCTGCTCTCCCCAGACTTGAAGGCATTAAAGTATTTATCAATGAGAAGAGGAATTATTAACCCATTTAATACCAATCCCAAAGCCACCTATGGGTAACTCAAGTGCTCTTCCTACCAAACCAAGCTTCTGCCATCCAGCCATTTACAAGAATGTTCTACAAACCCAGGAAAACTTCTCTTTGTCAAGAGCAATTGGAGAACTGGTCCAGTTCTGGTCCAGAACTGGTCTCCAGTCCTTCAAAACTCAAAATTAGATGCAGCCTTTAATCAAAGTCACAAGCATCAGGTTTTTCCCTCTTCCCTGAGGTGGGATAATTCTCCTGTGGTGCCCAAGCCCTGCTGCTGCCCATCCTGGTCCCTCTGCCCCTGCCTGGGTGGCAGCAGAGAGAAGCCAGTGTCAAAACATCACAGAAGCTGCCTCCCCCACACAACTGATGCAGGGGGCACAGGTGGAAATGATGGAGAACTAAATCTAAGAAATAAAAGAGAAGGTAATAAAGCAGGTAAGTTTAATGCACTGATACACTCTCAGCCTGTGATGCCACAAGAAGAGAACAGACCCTCAGTCATTTCGAATCAAGATTCTTGCCCTGAATGTGGAGAAGGCTTAAAAAAACTCCATGTAATTAGTTTAAAGGTGCCTGCTCATCTGATTTTCAGCTACTCTGAGAGGTGTGAAGTGTCCTATGGATCTCAAGAGGAACTAACTCCACAATTTACTATTCTAAGGCTGCTGTCTAGCATAGGAAGAGTGCAATTTAGCAGGAAAGACCAAATAAGCAAATAATCCCAGGCCACTGAGGTAAATATTGCTAGCACCATTGCTTCCCAGTGTGTCTTGTTGTCTCCTTTGACTCCTTACATGGAAAACAAGTTCACTTTTGCCATTTTTTTGGCGAATGATGGGGAGGGACAGAAGGCAAATTCCAGCAGGGAAAAAGCAGAAGGTGAGCAGACATCAGGAAATCTATGAGGTGGCATAAGAGGTGCCTTTGAATATATTATTGTTTGACTGAAGGTTGTTTTCCCCTATTGCTTTGCATGAAACATAAAGATTAGCAAACAGTTCCAGCCTCCCAACCCTCCTCACAGGCTGACTTCTAACACCTCCAAGTGTAATGAGAATTACTAACCAAGTGATAATTACAGATCAATATTCTTTACAAAAGTGCTGTTTCAAGTAGAAGATGTACCAAAAGACAAAAATAAATGAAAAGGTGAATAAATACAAGGGTTTACTTTTATTTTAGCTTCTCCTACTATCACAAATTGTGCATGTTCCGATCTTAAAAAGGTATTGACAATAACATGGATGGCTTCCAATTATATTTTTACCTTAGAGGAAGGATATGAAGCCATACATTATACAAATTTGGTTACAGTCCCTAAATTTGGCCACAGAAAAAGGGACTGTGCACCTCTGAACTTTGGTTTGCATCCGGTGCTCATTAAACAACACAATAACCTATACTTCCTTTTTTAATATATGTATACATCCCTGAAAAGCTAAAACTAGCGTTTTTAAAGAACAATTCTTTGGAGGAATATTCTGGTACATTATATTCAATGACTACAAGAGCAGGCCCCAAATTTTCAGTTGTGACTACACTTTTAGACCAGCAGTTTTAAAGTGCTTCCAAGTATTGGGGTAAATTACATACTAGGGAGATGCTGGACATAGGACTTGTGAGACCACCTGCAATTATTTTGTTTCATTGGAATGACATGGATGCAGAACTCCTGAAATAAAAACTCTATTTTGCTACAAAACTTGCAAAAAAAAGAGTATGCTTTGGTGCCTCTCTTTGAATGGGGACTGAGAAACTAAAATACCAATTGCTTAGTTCTGTAGTAAGATTTTTGCAATATAATGCTTGTGGTAAAAAAGGATCATTTTAGAAAGTAGAAATTAAACTAATAATTTCATTCCTTCTGTTATACCATCACAGAAGTGACTGAAATTATTATTTTGCTATATAGAAATTAATGGAAAATCTGAAATGCGGGTCTTGGTGTAAGTAAGTAGGGAAATGGAAGGAATAATGCTCAGAATTCTAGCTTAATGCTGGTCCTCATAGCAATTTCAACCTGCAGCCAAGTTTCTCCTTTACTGCTGCTTTTTCCTATCACCTGACTGTGATGATACAGCAAAGCAAGTGGCAAGGGGGGCCTGAAGCCATTATCAGAGACGCTTTATAATCAATGGTGCACTGTGGTGTACTGGGGTTGGTACACCCCAGAACTTCAGCACAGGCCCCAACTTGTCTTTCTTATCTCACTAGTATAGGCAGGCAAACATAATATAAGCAGAAGCTAATACACCACTATGTATCTATAGTTATATTTTAAAATACTAAGTTTTAAAGTCACAGTGTGGGTATATACCCAGGGAAATACTTGGGATTTTTAAAAATTTATTCTTTGAAAAAGCCTTTTGATGTAAATATTATTTAATATCAATTTACTCTTACAGTAAGTAGCCAAGGAATTTCCAAGATGCACACTTCTCTACACTACAGAAATGTTATCTTCAAAAATGAGATAACCAAATGTAACCTACAAAGTCAACTGAAATGAAAGAAATAAGGATCACTGAACAGCCACGTAGTTTTTTTTTTTTTATTCTTTACAAATATTTGTTTGAACAGTTAAGAAGTATTCAGGCCAAAATATTCAGTGGATTAAAGGCAATGGTAGTTGTCATTAATATTCTGAAATTGATAAGTTGTTTATGTCTGGCATTCTTCCTGCTGATTATGCAGTGAGACAGGCAGCTTTATAAATATCTCATCACTCCATCGTCACACAAATTTCATCGACAGTGCTCATGCACAGCTATTAGCAATATGAATCTAACCATTACAAGAGGAATGAAAATCGAACATGTGGCATTAATACGCAGTCCTGGTTCCTAACCATCTGATAGGCAGATGGTGCAAAGCGGATTCTCCAGCTGAAATGAAGGGGCACATCATTTAAAACCTTGTTTGCATTCTAACTGATATCAGTGCCATATTGATATACATGATACATCATGGCAGTATTTGAACAATCTAGTTTGTTTCAGTCATAAATGTTTACAGCCTTGTTTTTTATCTTTAGAAGCATGTTCTGAGGAGCGTATTTTTAATTTATGAAACCTATTGTTTACTTCTGTTGAACCAGAAGATTAGCAAAGAGCAGGAATATTAAATTACCACAACCACAGCAGTATAACTAAGATGGATGAATAAAGTATGGTTTTTCAATATGTTTGTAAAGGAATTAAAAAATTAGCCTAGACATTTTATGCATTAAATACATTTATTCATTTAAACCTTACAGCTTTTTTCCCATGTGACATACTTAGAACTTTAATGCTTTATAAAGCCATTCATTTAAATCTCTTACTGCGTGCAATTAATCTTGTCCAACAATTTAATTCAAAAAGCAAAACATCAGAAAGTAAAGTTCGATTCAACCATCACGCTTCTGAAGTAATCTCTGTATTGCTGACAGTTCCTATAGACTCATCAGCAAAAGTCTGTTCAAGGTGTCTTGCAGGAGCCGTATGAATTTGAATTACAGCTCAATTGAATGCTCGCCAAGCCTTGGTAGGAACTCAGGAACAAGAAGCAGAACACCAAAAGAGAGCGCGAAGGATCCTCTCCTACTAAGACCTTCTCTCTTCTGTCACTAGATTACTTTGGCCTGTTGGGTGTGTTTGTAGCTGTTAATTATGTTAATAAAGTTGCAGCCTGCTGTCTCTGCCAAATATAATCATAAGCTTTCTCCTGCCAAGTCCTAGTCTAATTTACACCCGTGCAACTCTACTGAAGTCAGAATTTCGTGGGTGAGAATGAGACCAGAAGTATGCCCAGTATGTGTGGTCTCTAACGCTGAAAAATAAGTGAACGAAACAGAAAACAATGACAAAAAAACCAGCATCTTCAGAAAACAATTCTGTTTTAAAAGCAATGTCCCCGAGAGAGCTGTCCTATATCATGACAGATTTTCGAAATGTATACGAATTACTGGTGGGCACTAAATCACATCCAGGGTTTCTGCCTTCCAACAAATAGTATTGCCTTCCTGCCTTAAGAGAAAGCTCTTAAAACTTTCAGTTTTGATGGGGTGAGCAGCTTACAACACACCCTATTTGTGAAGCAAAATAGAAAAGGACCTGTGGGTGGAACTTTTTCAGGCTTGAATATGTCTTAAAACACACATTTTTTAATTGCATGCCTAAATTTCATCCTGGGACAAATTACAAAATTATTTGAATAATTTATCGCAATTTACTTTTAGCTTCCTTCACATAATTATGCCTAAGAATAATAACATTTCCTTGTAGTCATTCCGATAATTTCCTCAATGTGACTATTAGCTTCCTTTATATTTTATTTTATATATATTTATGGCTACTTACAAAATTCAGTAACATATATGTATTTACACAAGCTCCTTCTTTAGGATTTTTACATTTTCAAGAAACCTTACCTTTGTCATCACAGAACAGGCAGAAAACCGAAATACAACTGTCAGCAGTGTGTTACATTTAATTTCAATTATTTGATGGAAACTTCATTCTGCAGAAACACTTTACTCACTGCATGGGAGGATTTCCAAATCTCATCTCAATTCTGAAAGAACTCCTTCCATTATTTCAAATTAATGCTTAATCCTTTTTCTTCTAGTTTATTTCAATGGTACTGACTTGAAAAAAATTCATGTCCTTTCTTGATTTAATACCAGATTTCATATTGTGGTTCTTACTTTGGCAGAATTCCTGCTAAAATCTGAAAAAAATCTGCCTCAGAAAGAAAGGCAGGGTTACCTCCTACGAGCTGACCCCGATCACTGTAGGTTATTGCACTGGTTTCATGGGTTTCAGCAGTTCAGGTACAAGTTTTTGGTAGCTTATTACGCTGCTGCCTAGTTATTTCAAATGAAATAGGATCCTAACCTTAGTCTCTGATCTAATGGGTGTTTTATATAGTGTGATACATAAAACAAGAAGGGGAAAGCAATCTGCAGGAGGACAGAGGTCTGATTACATAGACTGGACTGCAGAAAGGAGAACTTCACCATAATGTTCCACTAAAATATACCGAGTTTGACTAGAAGAATTCTTTATGCGTAATGTATGTCCAGAATCTCACAGTTATCCAGAAACCTTATTTCTGTTGTGCTGTCTGGATTGATTCAATAAAACAAGCCCTAAAAATTTAATTACATGTTATTTTGGGAGAATCAAAAAAATTCTTGTCCGGTCCCCCTAGCTGTATTTTCTTGATCAACTAGAGTGGTTCAGCATAAACTGCTCATCTAGATAATTTTTTTTAATATCTCTTAAAGGCCTATTATTAAGGGTATCATATTAATGAAAAAAAAAAAGCCAACAAAAACCCTGCACTTTAAATATTGTTAAAGAAGGAATATTTAGGAAAAAATCATCCATGGTTTAGACTGGTGCAACTAAACTGAAACTGACAGTCTTGCACTGGGAGAAAACCAGTGTATGTGAAGCTCAAACCATCTGTTGTTCATCAGTGTAATCAGACCTTTTTTTCTGTAACTACTCCTAACTTGCAATATGAATTTTGAGGCCTGGGTACAGCATTTAAGATAAACAAGCAAAAGAGCTGAATTTCCACAGCAATGCTCAAATGTAAAAATCTTTCTAGTTAAAATGTGACTCCACAATTAATAACATAGTAGCAAAAATAAAACATTGACACAGAAAGTGGCGGTGTCCTTTTGTTTTATTAACACTGTATTTTTTGAAATGGATCTACTAGTAGGTTGAACAATGCTTCAAACATGTGTAAATGGAATTATTTATCACTAATATGTACCATCTATGGAACTGATTGACTTACATTCCATGAAGTTATTCTTTCTACTGGAAAAATTCCTTCGTACTGAAGAGTAAAAAGTGAAATCACAAAGTGTATTTCAAATACCACAACAAATTACTAACTGTTACAGCTTCATGGGGTTTTGTAATCTGTGAATTTATTATTGGCTTGGTGCAATTGTGACAGAATTAAACAATGAATGTTGCATAACTGCCTTGCTATACTGCAGTTTTCAGCAACAATTTAAAATCCTACTGGAATGCACACAGCAATACAATACAATTAAGAGAGAACATTCTCTCTTAAACAACAGTCATCTTTTCAAAAGCAATAGATTCTCAGTTCTCATTCACTCTGTTGCATTATTCATTTCATGTGCAACCTCATGCTGGACCATAAATTGTTACTTTATCTAATCAAAGGCGACTTAACTCCACAGAAGGTCAAAGGTTTAATTTTGTGAAGTATTATCTTACGCTATGAGTTTAACGGAAAAATAGAAGAAGAAAAACAGCCAAGAAACTGGTAATAAATGAACCTTTATTGCCTCAGGCATTGGCCTAGTTAATAAACTTTCATTGAAGGTTTCTTTCAACTGTTATGGACAATGAGGTAAAAAAAATCTTAAATTACAGCCATGTGTGACTTTTAAAGCAGGCATTCTTTTTTATCTCAACCTTCCCAGCTTAGGAAAAAGACAAAGAGATTGTCTTCAATTTCTTAACCAAAAATGTATGCTTCTAAACAGATGAAAAAGTACAGATCAAGCCTTTTAAAAGCAGAGGTCAGCTTTGAACAATATAAAAAAATACTTTTCCTTAAGTGCCAAATCCTGATTCACAATCTCTTTAACTGAATAGCATGCAGTTCCAAAAAAAGAAAAAAAAAAAAAAAAAGTGGGAAGGCAAAACACATATATACTGACAATATATTATGCTAACAATGATGGTTGGCTTCTGAAAGACTTTCTGTTTTACATTTGCATTGCTAGACTGCAATAATGGCTCTTCTTTAATAGAATGACTTATTATGGGAACAACTTCCCCGCACTTTTTACAAAGAGAAATTATTTTCTTCTTTTCATGTGTATTATTTCATGTTCTCACAATACTATTCTTGCTGTTAGGAGAAATTAAAAGGTTTAACATAATGACAGTTACTGGTGGTTATTGGTGCTCTGTGAATTTTTTTCATTTAATGTTCTTAGATTTTACTAAGTACAATGTCTTTTATTGACATACTCTTTGGGACCAGTTTAGAGAAGTGTATTACAGTTGATGTTATACAGTCAAAAACAATAAGAGCAGTAGTAGTTAAAAAAACCTTAGCCTTTAGTCTAATTTATACCTAGATGGACACAACTAATTGTAACACCACTATAATGCAAAAATACCGAAAAGACGTGTTCATGCCTGTAACAGCAGTAATGTAGCTAAATACTCATAATCTTTCAACCAGCAGGAGCTTTTGTAGTTTTTTTATAAACCTAATCCACAGCTTGACACAGATCCTGGGGTAATGGCACACAGTTCTTTGATTAAACTAATATCTAAACACTGCTGAGCAGTCTGATGGCCCTGTGGAAGTGTTTCCCTACAACTTCCAAACTCAGCCTTGCGAACAGAACTGCCAAATCCCTTCCTAAAGACCCACTGTAGTCCACGTGCCTAATCATGTGAGTGAAATTTAACTTACCCATGTGTGTAAGTATTTGTGGCACCAGAAAAAGATCAGAATGAAATGAGATTTTAGCTGTGGACCACAGTGGTGCAATTTTAGCTGTGACAGCCTTCTGGTGGAAGGGATGTGCTCCCAGAGGGACCTGTTCTCTGCACTGAGTCCACACACTGAAGAAACAGCCCACTAATATTTAGTCGAGGTGCTATCAAAGCCTTTGCGGCCTTTATGGCTTTGGTCCTAAAGCAGCATTTTTGCTCAGAGAAAGAAAGATTTGATTCTCACTTCAGCTGCACAAGAATAGTCAGCTACACACTTATTTCAGGCTCCTGCCATCCTCAGGAAGTGAAAACGGCATTATTCCTAGTCATGAAAAGAGAAGGCAAGGAATTCAGAGCTTTAGCTAAGATGAAATATTATCAGAGCTGCTGATTAGAGCAGTAGACCTTCAGTAAATGTCTAAAATATAAAATAGTATTTCAAGATACTTTAAATAAAGTTTCCATTGGATTATTCTTTAATTCAGTTAAAACATATTACACGTATAAAAGAAACCTAGAATGTTTTTAAGAACAATTTTGATCTTGTTTTGTCATATTTAGCTTTAAAGTAGAGATTGTTTTGAATCCTCTTGCCCCTAAAGATAAACTTTAATAACACAATATACATTAACAAATTCTATAATTGTTTTCTCATTATCTCTCTCTATTTGCAGTGTGCAAAGCAGGTTGTGCCAAGCATTAGAAAGACAGAAGTCAATATAACGGTGGGAAAAAGTCCCAGAAATCCATTGGTTATTTCAAGATATATGTACCCTTCTTTTAACACAGCAAGTTGAGTAAGAGAATTTTCACATTTCTGAATGTAAAGAATTCACCTGTAAGGGTCAGGAGAGTCCTCTCTCCTTCTTCACTCTTTTATTCACTAGAAGTGTTGTAACTTCAAGAGCTGCACTGTGGCTTTGGGGCTCTTTTTTTTTTGCTCTTTTTCTTTTTCTTTTCTTTTTTAAGTTTCGTCAGATCCATTATGCATTACTCTGTGCCAGAGGCAAGGCATGGGGCTAAATGTACTGTTACAGCACAGTGATAGCAGAGTTTGTACTGTGATGCAGAACTGTGATACTGTACAAAGCAGCTGTGATAATGATTCACAGGTAACACTGTGTAGTCCTTTTTTCAGATGAAAAGGCAGTCAATTGTCACAGACAGTCCTCTCTCACCTTTATGCTCTCCTTGTTGCACAAGGTAACAGAACTCTAAATCCCACAGGTAGCACCCTGGGTGCTGACCAAGGCACTAGATGAATGTTTTTGGGGGGCATCTCACACTTGAAGACAAAGTATCTCTTCCAATACAAACTATGGCACGACAGGGGCACAATGTGCTCTTGTGTTGTGTCCCTGCACTTCATCAAAGCATTGATACTAGGACAAATATATTCACTGAAAGAGTGGTTAAGTATTGGGACAGGTTCTCCAGGCAGATGGTGGAGTCCCCATCTCTGGAAGTGTTCAAAAAGTGAGCAGATGGGGCATTTTATGATACAGTTTAGTGGGCATAGTGGTGTTTGTCAAAAGTTGGACTTGCTGATCTTGGAGATCTTTTCCAAACTTAATAACTCATAATTTTTTTTTTATTCTAAGGCTAAACTATCACCCCAAATCAAGGGAGTTCTCTCACACCCAAAGTGTTCAGTGAATACTGAACCTCATTCAACAAAATACTTTTGTTTTGTACCTCAGAATTGCCTGCTACACAAAGAGTAAACATCTAAAGACTATTAATGATTTTAAAAGAAAACTGTGGAATTAATAATGGATACATTATTACTGTACTTGATTATAATACAAAAACAAACATGCAGTAACTTTTCTACAGTTCCAGAATTGCAGTTCTATATGATGAAAGACCTGCAGACATCTGTAAATTCAAATTTACATACATGATCATATGCATTGCTTCCAAAAGGCAAATTCTTTGAAGCCATCAACTGATTGGTACCACTGCCTAACACGTTACGAATAAATATTCAAAGATCATCAAATAAGCAAGCATAAGAGAGCCCAAACATTCTCTTTGGCAGAAATCTGAGAAATCCTCAAGATATGCTATGCAAAGGAGACATTATATGTCCATTGCCAAAAATAATTTACGAAATAAAAAGTTTTATGTTACCATGATCCTCTCAACTTGGTAGTGTCCACAAAAAGACAAAATATGATGACAACAGTTATTTCACAGATTCCACATTTTGTGGGGAGACCTAGATTATAATTTGCAACAGATAATTTAATTAATCTTTTCTTCATCCATTAATGAACAGGGTATCAATAGATTTGGACTTTCACAAATCCGTCTTTTACTGAACATCACTTTTCTCCACCTTCTGAACACTCGCACAAGAGCAAAATGGAACGTGTGCTTTCTAATTTCTCCTCCCTCTGGGTTGTGACCTTCTTTCTGATCATTGCTAAACTCCAAGTTTTTGACTTATCTGACATTCAGGTTGTCAAGATAGACTGCACATTTAGCACAGAGTGAGTAATAGAAATAACTGGCAAAAATTTAATTAGTATCTGGGTAATAACTCACTATTTTTATCCCAACTACAAGTAATCTAACTTTAATCAACTACAAGATGCAACCTCAATACATAACAATGAAACATTCCAAATGAATTTATTTTTCAACAAAAAAAATACCTAGCCCATAGAGTGTACAAGTATTTCTTTTGTATTTTCTAGATATTACTGGTCTTCAACATAATGACTTCTAGACTAAAATTTATAGTATGAATAATTTGGAAAAAAAATGGAACAGGATCACTATTGTTACTTTATCTTAGAAATCAGAATATCATTCTAATAATTTGACGCTAATGTTGACTTGAAGTCACTTTGGAAGACATACAGATAACTAATAAGATTGCAAGTATAAAACATTGATTATAATCAATATTTGTCACTGTATAGCCCAAAGAACTGGTGGACATTTCCCAAAGTGAAGAATAAATTAGCTCTGAAAATATGTCTATGGTATGCATAAAATTTACAGGAATGAAAATTACTGGATTTGATGCAATTTCTTATATTAAATTGTTGAGTTTCTTTAAAATTGAATTCTTAATCACTACTTAAGACATGTTCAAACACAGGAATTGCTTTTGAAAGGATGCAGACCTATTGTTAGATTTAATTCTGTGATGTACTAACAGCCCATAAAATTAAGGGATTTTTTTTCTGCCAGTGCCTTAAGAAGTTTATGAGACATTTCTAGAATTCTTTATTTGTTCTGTTCTCTAACTGGTTGTATAAGTCACATGCTGTATTTCTTTGCCAGGCTTGAAAAAGAGTAATTCCTCCATCTATTGAAACAGATTTTCTATGGCGATAACAGGCCACAGGAGGATTGTATTTCATCTAAGCTGCATACTAACCATACTTATATATATGTATGTGTGTGTGTGTGCGTGTGTGTGTGTACACAGGTATACAGTGAGGTTTCAAGTAATAAAGGCAGATGAATCAACACAAATCTGTCCTTCCAGCAACAATATTTAATAAGAACGGCATATCGTCTACAGAGACATTCATGTATGCACCAGGTAGTACCACGATCAAATCTCTGTGTGTAAATGCAGTTGTATTTACATTTTTCTTTATTTGCTGTTGACATTCTGCCCTTCTCAGCTACAGGTAACACATTTCAAAAGAGGCAGTATAGTGTTGTCTCAATTGACCATGTTTTTGAAGAAAAATATTTACAAGTAACCTTTTCCATTCTTATGTTTTTTTCTAAGAAAAATAACATTGCGGGAAAATTTCAGTGAATATTAGTAAGTGTTCTACTTTCACTGGAAACTGCTACTATTCAAGCATAAGTGATTGATATTCCTCATATCAAAGAGCATGAAATATAAAATTAGTTATAAAACAGCTTCAGTGCATAGAAAAAGATTGCCTCCTACAATGTTGATGATACACAGGAATTTTGGATGGATTCATATTTCCAACCTCCTAAATGAACAGTTCACATTCCTCACCAAGCTAACAGATTGTCAGAAATCCAATTGTATCCTGGGCTGCATCAATGAAGCATGGCCAGCAGGTTGAGGGAAGTGATTCCCCCCTCCTAAGGGGTTCTCATGGAACCCCAGCTGGAGCACTGTGTTCAGCTGGGGCCCACAACATAAGGACAGGGACCTGCAGAACCGAGTCTAGAGAGGGGTCATGAAGTCAACCAGAGGGCTGAGGCACCTCTCCTATGAAGACAGGCTGAGAGAGTTGGAGTTCAGCCTGGAGAAAACCCCAGGGAGACCTTACAGCACCTTCCAGTAACTAAAGGGGCTTACAAGAAAGCTGGAGAGGGACTTTTTACAAGGGCATGTAGTGATAGGATAGGGGTTAATGGCATTAAGCTAAAGAGGGTAGGTTTAAATTTGGTATTGGGAAGAAATTTTAAACTGTGAGGGTGATGGAACAGGTTGCCCAGAGAAGCTGTGGATGTCCCATCCCTGGAAGTGTTAAAGGCCAGGATGCATGGGGCTCTGAGCAACCTGGTCTAGTGGGAGGTGTCCCTGCTCATGACAGAAGGGTTGGAACTAGATGATCTCTAAGGTCTGCTTCAACCCAAACCATTTTGTGATTCTATGAAATATCAATTTTATCAAGAGGATCAAATATTTTTTGCATCCAATCACAGCATCAGCTCACCTTAATATTAGAGTTTTTTATAAAAGAGATATTTTAATGAACATTTTTACTTCAAGCTACCATATAAACAAAAAATAAACTTTAGTCCATTTCAAAGCTCCTACCTTTGTGCTGTGTCTCCACAAATCAGTCCTGCACTAACAGTGTTTCACACAAGTATTTACAGAAGCAATTATATCTGCAGAATGCCATTAACACAGTGCACAAACCTTGTACTAACTTTCTTCCTCTCATCCTATGTGTTCATATAAAATGTCCAGATGCAAATTATGGTAGATACTTTATCCAACAGTATATCTGTGCTTTTTGGCAGATTATACAAACAGTTGTTTTGGCAGCTTTAGAAATGCCCCTAGGTCAGTTGCTTGGTTAGACTGCTGATGGCCTGAGTCTCCTGTCTGTCATTTTCTTATAATTTATCTTCAGTTAGTAGCAATTTAGGTCCAAAAAGATTATAACCCCACACCTACAAGACCTATGCTTGACCACATATGCCAAGCATACCTCCTGCAGAAATCCTTAGGTGGTAGCAAGAAGAATCTGAAGGGACACTGAAAGAAAGTATCTGAATAATATCTGAATTACTTTGTTCACTCTTTTAGTTAAAAATAACATCAGAAGTTGAGTTTTAATTCTGAGATAACCAGAAAGTATGCCATCAGATGTCATCTACATTTTAATTTTATTCTCCTTTACCTATTAAAGGGAGATAACACTTCTTTACTCTACAGAAGGATTATCAATACAAATCAATCATGAGTTGTACAAAGCTTTAAAAATAAAGAAAGCACCAAGCATGCATTAATATTGTTTTCAGCCCTTGTTCTAAATCTATAAAGTCAAACAAAGTCCATAAATGCAAGTTAGATTTGCCTACGAAGTGAGGGTAGCAGTTCAGTGCAAAGTGTACATGGATAAAAATCCACAAAGGAGCTATGAAGAAACATTGCTTTCAATTTTACCATGCATCTTAAAAGATCAAAAATTTTTGAGCCTGGGAAACACTAAGAAAGAATAAGAAATAAATATTTTTTATTAGTTAACTGTGGTGTTTTTCTTAAAACTATAAAATTAACAGATACAAGGTTTTTTTATCAACTTGAATTTCAAGTAAGCATATGGTTAATTAAAACTCTGAAGCAGGGAGGGCATAAGATCAATAGTTTAGCAATTGAAAAAAAAATCAAAACACTTTTCAATTTCTGATGATTTGTCAAAAATTCTTAATTCCATGAAAGCTACTTAAGGTTTTATTAAAATTAAGTTTAAAAAAATCTCCATCCTTCTGTTGTTACCTGAGCTAGTTAAGTGTTAAATGTGCTCTTCCTAAATCACTGACAATCACGACAAGGAATATAATGATTTTACCTTATGTTTGTAAAATGTGACTAGTTATTTTTTTGTTGACTGTAAAGGAAGTTGCATTCTGAAAAACAGGATATTAAGGATTAAAAAATACACTTCTAATCTAATTGTGATGTAAAGCCGTCAGATTTTTTTTTAATGGCCTCAAAAGGAACAATATGATTATCTAATAATCTTTCCAACCTTTACAGACAAGAAAAAACAGGTGTATATTTAAGAACTATTACATCAGGTTACCCGTTCAAGGATACAGGGAAATAATGCTTAATTCTTTATCACTACATTAATTTTGAGTTGAGAGCTTTGTAAAAGCATATTCTCAACTTTGCTTCTAATCCAAAAGCGTACACACTTTTGGAAGGAGAAAATCAATGGTTGTTCTCAACAGAGAAGTAATAACATTGGGAGAAATTCTCATGCAAAGGTCCATCTAGCATAAATTCATGAATTAAAGCCTGATGTGGTCAACAGCCTCTTCAGCTGTTGATGCATTTTTCCCAGCTACACTGGATCAGTGAAACCTGGCATAGACTTTGCTCCTCTAAGATACCTTCATGTATAGTATCTGACAACTATGAAAACTTTGCAATTAAGTATAAGTCAAAACTATGTTATTCTATCTGTTCAGATGATTTGTTCCAAGAAGGTCACACACTGCACACCACCCAAAGAGTATCTTCTTTGACATACTACTCCCTAATTGAAATATGCAGGTATCTTCTCATTGTCTCAGAACTTCATTGGTAACCAAACACAGACTTTAGGGCAGGTTCAAGTACTGCTTTAAAGCAGAGTTTATTCAACACAGAACTATTTCTATTTCAAATTGTTATGGTATGGTTACAAGGAGCACTTAAAATTCAATATATTAGTTCTAGTTTCCAGGGTATCATCATTTTGGAACCTTGAACAAATAAATACCATTAAACAGCACACACTATCCTCAACAGCCTTAGAGAAGAAAGAAATGACAATTATTTTTGCGGGTCACGGTTGGCAAATACCGACGATTTTGCCTGGGGTAAGTGGTGAGGTGAAGCCATGAACTGTGGCTGCAGTCCTCTAATTCCTAAAGCATGAAACATTCTGTGTGCACCTAATCTGCTAAATAAAAAGTCTGTGAGATTTCCTGGGGATTTTGGTTATCTTTTTATTATTAATTTTTAATTATTTATTATTATTATTTAAAATAATATACAATATATCTATGTACAATGTGGTTTTTTTAAAGCAGGGTAATATATATCTTGCAGTTTTAGTATATGCTATTCTTGTTCTGCACTAATTGCACCCTATCTTATGCATTTTAACGAGTATCTTCGTTTTTTGTCTTTATTATTTTCACCTTCATTCTTAACTATTAAATAGATGAATATGGGGAAAAGAAATTGTAATAATATGAGAAATGTATTTTGCAAATATCAGTATATTTTTACTAATATTCAAACTTCATTTTCAGCAAACTTGTTATTTTAAAGCTGTTTAAAAGGGTTTTTTTTTTTATTTCCTACTGGATTATATTTTTTTAAAAATTAGTCCGCCAGATAGGCTAATTCTGATAATAAATATCTATCCTGCATCTCAGTGTTTAGTTACATGGTATGTCCCTGTGTAGCTTTAGAAATTAATACGAAGCCAACACAGTAGAGACAGATATTTGAAGTTCAGAAGCTGCTGACATTGGGTATTAGACCATAAGTAGGTCAGAATAAACACTTAACATTCAAATTTAAATATAATATTGTGTAATACAAGAAGATCTATAGAGCCATAATGTCTGAATATATTAGGTATGATGCTAATACTTCTATTGATTTCAGTCTGTTAAAATAATGAAACTGGATTACACAAATCAATTCTTGGAATACAACAAAAAAGCATATACTATTTGCTGTTCACTTTCAAAATAGGCTTTTCAAGTGAGATTGACTGTAACTATTTTAGACTTTAACTAAAAACAAGTGTTAATTTTCTCAACATTACCCAAAAAACGGGTTCATAGTAGTCTTTTTGTTATCTTACCATTGACAAGCTTAACCATCTTTTAACCATCTAACAAACAGCTTTCTCTGTGTGATCAATTATTTAAGACTCTCGCTCTTACATCATTACTTCTGCAAGGAGAGGAGGTGTTCCAATAGGAGGACCTACCATTAAAGACAATTAACAAGCACTCTGTTTCCTTTGGCAGAGGGAGGACACTCACAAAATGCTGTAAAACATTCAAGAATGTAGTTTCTGGTGATGTCTTCACAGTTATACAGAACTAAATATTTCATAACTTCTTGAAGTCTAACAAAAAACAAGGCATTGGCTTTTCAGGCTGTCAGGAATGATGTTTTGTTTTCCAACAAAGTGCTCAGTATATGTTAAATTATTTCTACTCCAGATGGGAATCAGCCTGTTCTCTTGAAATTACCCTGCTATAAAAACATGGAAAAGATTATATTTGTCCAACATCACTATTACGGTCATTAAACAAAAATTAAGACTAAGGCGTTTTTCAGAATGTATGTTACAGAAATCAGTGGTGATCCAGAACATGAGATACAATAAAGCTGCAAAGCACAAAGCATGCAATCAAACCTGAAGTGTGAAGTAAAGAGGAATTTGCATTGTGAATGCAATAACTGTAAATCAGTTCCTTAAAAGCAGAGCACAACAGTCTGAGTTAAGGGCTGCAGGCATCACAGCCTAACAGGGTGTGCAGAATACTACAGATTTCCATCCTGGCATAGCAAGTTAAAGATCTGCGATGGAGAGTCACACTCCTCTATTGTAACCAGGAGGTAATTATACAACAGTATTTCTAATGATGGAGTCCCAAAGCAATGCTTCTCCTCTTCCCAGTGGAAAATATCTTTTGAAGCAAAGAGTGGCTGTGGGATTCAAGAGGAGGGAAAACACATACCATAAAATATAATTAAAAATTGTGGAGGCTGCCTATGACAAGAATAACCATAAAAAACAGATACAAACCAGCTGGCTGTTAACAACTCCTGAGTTATAAAAATCTTAACTTGCTGTAAAGCACTCAATTCGATTTACATAACCACAGAGCTGACATTCCTTTTAGGCTCCTCTGCTGGGGATTATTTTGACATGTTTTAAGGCAGCATAAAAAGCAACTGTGAAAGGAAGACATGTATCATCTTACATAAAAATTCATTCTCGCCTTAAGATTGGACTTACACGCTTTAATCCCAGCATCTTTACTGAAACTGGAAAATACCTTCAATGGCTACTGGTGATTCAATTTTATAACATTATCCCTTTGGTGCTCATATTTTTGATAAAGTTGATAGTGTACATATAGAAACAAACAAAAAAAAAAGAATAAAGAAATCTATATGATCGCAGAAGCTTAAGTTTTTCTAGTACTGCACAAAATATCAACCGCACTAGAATCCACTACAGAGCGCAGCACATCTAGTCTTAGATAGATTATGTTGCTTAAGATTGCAACTGGTCTTTGCTAAACAAGAAAAGCATTTCTTAGGAGTGTAATGATGCAGATAGAATTTTACACAACTAACACAGCTTGCTGTAGGGAATTAAAATAAACAAAATAAAATAAAATCAATCTTACACTGAGTGAAGTTTTGATGTATAAGTGCTGGCAGCTTACATTGCCCAGAGCACAGAACGAGTTTTGCCATTTGATAATTTGCTTGATTCACTGTGCTGCCTCATGCAGGGCATTTTATGCCTGATTTATGTTTAATCGAGTCACCTGCTTAATGTTAAGGAGGGTCACAGTTAGATAGAAGGGTTACGACCATATAAGGCTTTCAACATCTTCCAGTTTGACATAAGAAATGGGTGTAAGTGTTAGAGGTCAACCTTTTTCTTTTATTTTGATTTAATGTTCTCTATGGAATATTGCATGAAACATTAATGCACCACAAAACCAATTTGATTCCCTTTTGAAATGCAGTAGGCAAATATGGATTAAGAGACTCAAAGCACTGACAAAATAAAATAAAAGCAATCTACAGTCTAAATGATCACATATATGTGAGGGGTTTTTACGGCTTATAAGGTACATCCTTACTTATACAAAAATTAATATAAGTTCTCCCTTTAATAGAAAAGCAATCAAATTTATTCTAGTGTCTCAGAAAAATAAAGACTTTAAAGACGAAAGGACCATAAACTTTTAATATAACTGAGGTGTCCAGCTTCACTATTCAGGCTAGATGTTCATGTATTTAAACACATATAACTGGATATTAGAATTATCAGCATTTTCTTTGCAATAATGATATGAAAAATTACATCCATATTTAATAAATAAAATTAGATGTGGAAAACTACTACTGACTAGAGAGCTTAGACAAATCTGATCTTCCAGTGTTTCAACATGCTGAAAGTACTGCAGGACATTACGAATTTTGAGATTAAAATTCTCCCATACAGCACTGGAAAAAAAAATAGTCATATAGTCAATAGTCAAAATACCAAATAAGGTATTTAAAGACATACTTTTAAGGAGGAACTATTACAGTTAGCAAGTGCAGATGGAATTCAGCACTTACCAGTTTGGAGAGATTTATCAGTCTTTAAAGTGCACTAAAGTATGTACATGTTATGCCATGAACACAATTACCAGAACCCAATAACAGGCACAATTCACAGTGAATTCAGAAGTGTATCAGAAGTTTCAATCCTTGGCTAAAATGTGATTTGTTTGCCTGCTAAATTGCATGTGTGTGATATACAACTTCTTGTGCCAATGAAAATAATAAATATTTCCCTATTTCTTTTTATTACTATACCCAGAATACACTAAGCTTCATCAAATACTTAAAAACATAATTTAACAGACAATGTACAGACACAGTTTTGCATCCACATATTTAAAATAATTTACCTACATTGACAGTTTCACCCAGCTAATTTTAAATTAACCTTCTATAATTTAATCACTCAGACCAAACTCTTCATCTAGGTTCCTATAGTCAATGAAGAGACACAGGCATTTCCAGAGGGTGATTCAAGTTGGCCTATTTTATACTGAGATGTATCACTCTCTAGAGGTGTCTGCTACTTTCCACTGGCTATGAAAGGAGATGACTTAAGATTTCAATAGCTACATTTCAGACATATTAGCAGATGAATCTCTTCCTTGACAGCTAACTTCTTACACAGCTAAAGCTAGGGAAAATTAAGTTCTTTTCTCAGGTAGTAAAAATATAGTGAAGATATTTACCTGTATGCCTGCCATTTCTATGGAAAGTAATCAATCTGCTGTTTTGGAATTTTATTTCTAGGTAAATATTTCCTTTAAAATTAGTTTTCTGCTCAGGAAAAAAACTACTACAAAACTATCTCAACTTTATACTCGATTAAAAACCTCTGCTCTGTAGAAGTTTAAAAAACTTTAGTCATAAAGACTCCAGAAAAATAAAGTAAGTCTCAAAATGATACGTGCTTTGTATTGTTCTGTAAGAAGAAAACTATTTCTATTAAACACTCTTTCCTTCTTTTTTTCAAGGACTCTAATTTTACAGGAATATTTTAAAATAGAATCTGATAGACAAAACAGAATAAAATCTACTTTGAATGCTACTGGTTCTCATACCTTCTATCTATTTCTGTCAAACATTTTGCCAGTCATTTTTTTCCCCAGTTCTACTTTCTATTAAAATCAAATTAGGGAGGCAAACTGATTTCACAATATAAATATTCACCTTCTAATCAAAATCTAGATTTAATGCCAGAGTACATACTGTTAACGAATGCAAAGCATCTACAGAATTGAGTACTCTCCAGCTGGATTACAGGCACAATCTGCCCCACATCAGCAGTAACTGGGTTATCAGTAGAACTCTACTGAACAAGACATTTAGTGATTGGTGCCAAAAGTTATCGCCATGTCTTGAATTAGGGGTAGAAATCAGCTGCAGAACAGGACAGCAGCAAACGTCCCAGGCACTTTCATATAGTATGGAATCCACCACATCTCTGTGCTGTTCATTGCTGCATAGAAAAACTTGAAAATCTGAATTCATCAGAGCATAGAGAAAATCTAAAACATGCTCAGAACGATGTAGTTCCATTCACTTGAGTAAGCCTACAGGGATGGCACTCAGTGCCGATTATGGGCCTATTTATTTCATTTAGTGGAGCACAGTAGTGAGATACCTGAATTAGCACGTTCACACACATGCACTCACACGCTACACAGAGGTATTAACTCTGGAATGGAAACTCTTTTGTCATGTTATAATGGCAATGCACCAGGATGACAAGGAATAGTCTCTTTTAGATTGTAAATATTCCCTCAATTCCCCCTTCATAAAGGCAGTGGCAGACCAAAGAGGGAGAAGTATCTGGAATTATCTCCTACTTTGGAAAGAACTCACAAAAATCTGCCAGCTTTTTCTCTCCTTCTGGCTGTCAGGTCAGGCTGAAACTGTTTTAATTCTGTGCCCAGAAAGCTCTGTTCTCAGTAGCACACACTCTAAATAAAGTGCTCTTACATAGTGTATTTCACCAAAAAAAAAAAGTAGATGGTAACAGGACAGAATAGTGTGGAATTCTGAAAGCCTTAGTACCAACGAGATGCCCACTGTCCATGCTGGTAAGAATTACGGAATTCCAGCTCTATACATCGAATGGTAAACTAATATTAAGAAAGGAAGAAAAAAAAAAGTTATTTTAAAAAGAAATTGGCGCAGTGTTCATAAGAAATAAAATTTTAAAAGAACTGTGAAAAGTATCTTTATAGATCTTTAACCAGCATAGGGTTTGTGAACAGCCCTTTTTGATCCTGTGCACCACAAACAGTATTTTCATGCTATGACAGAGATCTAATTCTGCATCTAGCAAGTATTTTTCCAAGGATATGTTATAAACAAATGCAGAGACAGAAGAAGAAGGTATATTTGTCAAAATATATGTCTTGAAATGTTCTTTTTTTTTGTGTCGCGTATACAAACCTAGTGATTTGTCATTAAGCAGCCTCAGGGAGTGAGGTTCCTTCTTGAAGATGTATGCAGTACACATGAAAGAAAACCAATGCAATTCAAAACAATTACATCATCTGAAATTTTCCTAGAAGCTAGGAAGCAGGAGGAAGAGAAGAAAAAAAAAAGGGGTAAGAATTCAGGTTTATATTTTCTTCAAACATTTGGCAAAAGAGACTTAAGAGGCCTCTAGGAGAAATTATGAGCTATGTCAGCACTGGAAATCCCTTTTCATTTGCTATGTATTTATCTATCAGTGTTTAGTGTTTTTCATCTTTTCTTTGAAAGAACATTACTTAATGGCATTTCTCCCAGATTTACTAGAATAATAGAAGTAATAAATCTGTCAAGCTTGAAGCAACAGTATTAAGGTGTCCAAAATGAATGTTATAATCTTGCCAAAATACTGTTACATAACTTCATTTAATTTTTGGTCAGCACTGAAGTGGTCAGGCAGGTGGATTACATGAATGTTGCAGATCCTTTCCAACTGAAATATTCTATTCTCTTTTATTCTAATCTATATTTTATGCATATTATAAAGATAAAAGCAAAACCAAAAAGTGAAATTTAAATGAACACCTTTATTTTGATTTTTTAGATGGTGAAAATGTAACAGTGTAAAGTAGAAAGGAACTCGAAGGGGACAGAATCCAGATGAATCTCAAAATCACTAACTTTTGAAAAATGAAAGGAGCGCTTCTCTTTAGAAGACAGCGTAGTTGCCAAAACTTAATCATTTAATCAAAACTATTAAAAGAAATTAGGAAGCCTCAAACTACACACCCTGATACCTTCTTCTCAAAAATAAATTGATTACAATAATCAGCTCCCAAATCTTTCACATCTCTGAAAAATTGTTGAGATCTAGGTGACAAGATATCGTGGAAGATAATGTGATTTTTGAATACAGAGCCAGGGCAGCAGAAACTATACCAAAGCAACAAATAAAAAGTGAAAGAATCAGATAGTAAACTCTGGTAGAAATAATCTCTGCAAGTAACCATAGGAACAGCACTATACAAAAAGTGAGCTGGAGCTAAGCAATGCGTGAGATGTTCACATGTAATGACTGAGGATGAAATGAGGAGGCTTTTACTGGGAGCAGGCCACAGATGGATCCATGTTAAGTGAACAAATACAATTAGATCATGAATAATTCTAAAAGGAGCAATGAAGCAGATTCAAACACAACTCCAAAAGACAGCGTTATCTCAGAGGTTATATAAACAGTTCTGAATTACACAGTAAAACAAAAAAAGCCCCACTTAGCACAAATTTTCTTACACAAAGAAAAATAGGATTTTCCACAGGCAGACTAAATACAGTTCCTGTGGTTTCACTGAATTAAAACAGTCCAAGATGTGAGACAGAAATTAAGTTAAATCCATCGGCAGTAACCTTTACCCAACTTGATTATAAATTATATAAGGGCTACATTAAATATCCTTCTGTTTTTCCTACTTTAATCTGGGCTACCTACAGAATCTATTAACTTATTTGATTACTTCATAAAAATAAAGTCTGAAAAATAAACAAAAGTTCTGAAAAGATATATCATTATTTCTAACATAAAATCCTGGTATTCTTTTTAAATTTTAAAGAGCCAGTCCATTGCCCAAGGAAAGTTCTGTGAAACTCTTGCCTTGCCAGCTAGACAGGATAAGGGAATGAAATACTTGGAATGAATGGCAAGGGAAAAAATCCCAGGGAAAATTTTGTTAGTATATACTTCATTTCTATTTCAGTATTTACTTCAGTTACTCTTCATTTATTGTTACCCTTTCCAGAAAAATTTCTTTTCGTTATTAAAGGTTTAATTAAATAAATCTGAGTATTAAATGAAGTAGGTTTGAGAAAGGAAAGGGAAAAAGGATGATATATTAAAATACTCATTCTTTCCATAGTTCTGTGAGTTTATAAAGCACCCTTTACATAGTTTAAAATTCATGCCAAGGCTAAATCTGTGTAATCTGGAATCAGTGAAATTTCCAGCACTCATTAAGGAAAATGTCTCAAATTAGGATGAATGAAGAATTCAGGGGAGAGTTCAAAATAAGTCACAAAGGTGATGTTTCAGACCACTTGTAGAAAATTCTAAAATACTTTTTCACATAAATAAAAGTAAGTATTTTCTCAGATTATGTGACTTGGAATTCAAGATATTTTGAAAAAATATTGTGTCTCAATACCAAGTTTAATATTTTGACTAAAATAAACAAATTCACTACTGATAATGTGAGCTGACATTCTATTAAACAAATGGAAAACAAAACTCATAATAAAACACTGTAGTCATAGTAATAGCAGTAATAATAACAATAATAATAATATAAAGAGTTTTCTCCTGGAGTAGAGAAGAAAGCAATTAAAAAATCAAAAAAAGATTCTGCAAGAAACTTTAATGAAGAAAGTCATCATCTTTAACAGGCAATGGACAAATGGTATCCAGCTATTGAACAGAAGGTGGAGAAATCAAGTTGCTTTTACTTTTACCAGAACTTCCAAATCAGAATTTTTAATTGCTTTCAGCTGCTTTTAGACCACAGTAGTGATTAACTTCATTCAGCAGACATAAGTACTTGTGTTCTAAAAGCCAGAGAGTTTTTGGCACTTGGTCTAATAAAAGATAAAGATAAAACTTCCATAAAAACTCTGCCTCTAGTTTCTTTAAACAAAAAACACATCAGAAACTCAACAAAACAGACATTCAACCTAGTGACTTTGTATATAGCTACAGAACATGTTCTGTAATTGGCCAAGGAGAGTACAAGAAACAAAACTAGACAGGAATTCTTTCTTGGGAGAAGATATGGATCATTATTTTTCCTTGGGTTGGGAAAGACTGTAGTAAGAAAAAGATTTTGGATCTGCAGTTGAAAGCAGCAGGATGCATGCCTGCCATCCAAGGCAAAGAACAGCTCTGAACTGGTTTATTTATCATTAATTTATTGGCACAGATGTAGCTATGAAAGTCATATTCTTCACAGGAATCATAGCCTAAATAGTACAATCCCTTGCCCAGACTTTTCCTGGTGAGCAAGCATTTGGGAGTTTTTTTTTCATTTAAGTTAAGAATGCTCTACAATGGTAATACTAATTAATTTTGATTCTACATACATGTCAGCTCCTAACAGTCTTTCCCTATAGAATTTTAGCCTGGGTGGTAATAGAAACAAATTTAAGAAAAATCCAAGTAATTTACATTTTATATATGGATTTTCTTATGGCTGTACTTTAAAAAAAAAATCTGTATCCTACTTCATAAGGAGTTATTCCACATTCTACAAAAAGGATGCTTGCAGAGGCTAAAGTGCTGTATTCTTGGTCATTCACCTCTAGGAGTATGATGTCCTCAGTGTATTCGGCATCTGTATATCTGAGACATCAAAATCTGAATATAACCTGAATATATGAGCTTTCAATAGAGGAAAAAAAATACTTCAAGAATTGTTTTGTCACACAGTCCCTGGGTTCACAGGAACCACTATTTTCTTCCACTTGAATGAAATATTTATCTAGTAGAATCTTTTGAGATACTTTTCAAAACAAATAGACTGATTGAAAAAAGATCACCTTTCTCTTCTCAAATACTTGCACTGAATATTGTTTGGATGCTGAAAATAATTTAGGATTTGAGGGTTTGAGGGTTTTTTCACCATCTGAAGTCCCAGTTTAAGTGACATTACAGAGTCAGTACTCTAATGACATAACTGCATTTGTATCTCTCTATATTGGATTGATGCATCATAATAACACAATAGTGTCAAAAGAAAACATAAAAGTGACTTCATCTTTTTTAGTCAAGAGATTGCTTATCTAAGATCATATCTGTGATTTTATGGTTCCTAGCAAGGTAGGGCTAGCAATCTGAGGCAACCACAAATTGAGATTATTGGAATATGCAGCTGACACCAACTCAAGTCTCGAATTCTGCATTTCCACTATAAAGGCTGGAAACATTCTTTTTAAAAAAGCATAAGCAGAAGGAAATGCTACCCCATCAACTTTTCTCTTAGTAAGGGCAGTGGGTTGTTCAAGCTGTATGTGTGGTCTTAGTGCTTCTGACAGCAGACAGCACAATGAATACAGAGAAAAGGAAATTTCACAGAAGCATCTGCCCATTTACAACACTCCTGAAAACTTATTCTACTTCCCCTAGGTTAAACTCATTTCAGTTCCCTCTAACAAAAGGGTAGTGTTGACAAAACCTGAATTCTCAGCTAAACTTGTTGGTACACTGTCAGACTATCTGCCATTTGTATGGATTTCGATGAGTTAAAACAACCCAGTGACATTATTAATTTTGTCTTGACTAGGTGCAGTTTTCCTTTCCCGAGCTTACTCAGTCCTAGCATGCTACTGTTTTCTTATCTAGAAACTAATACATCATTAACTGATGACCAACATCATTATGTAGTAACAGTAATTCTCTTCAAACTAAGACTTTTCTTCCTAAATGTCAGGCCACATCTCTAATACTAGTAGCGGTATCAGTTTATTCTTTGGTGACAGCTTGAGCACAGTATCTCATTGCAATTAAGACTGGACTGAAATGAGATCATTTAAGTCACATGTAGATCATTCATAACTAAAAAACATTTCAGAAAGGCAAAAGAATGCAGGCTCCTGTGCACATACACACTGTGGAAAGAGAATAACTCCTGAAAGCTATTATATAAATACTACACCAACGTAGTCTTGTTGGTAATGTTCTTGTTCTTTAATACAGAATAGCAAACAAACTAGCTTGTGTGTAAGTTGGCTATACCAATTCATAAAGAACTTCTCTCTCCCCTCCCTCCCCTTTTCTCTCTTTCCTTCTTTCCATCAACACAGCTACCTTCCCCAATTTCCATCCCTCTCTGCCTTTGTAATTGCTGTCTCCGCCACACAGCAAACGACCAACATGCCTACCTACATCTGCATTTTGAAGGAGTAAGATAAGTCTTCTCACATTAAATGATGTTTTCAAACTGAGCATCTTGAATGCATGGAAACTCAGGCCACCAGCTTAGGTTTTCATAAACCACAAGCTCTTGGAACCATCTCCATGAGCAATAACCTATAGATTGGTTTCTGTTTGCAACACAGTTCATCACCATATGAACTGCTACAAAATGTGCTCAACTTCACATCACTAAACAGTTCTGACTCTGCCAAACAGGAAGGAAAATGTTAACCAATTCTCAGATGATACGGAATAGAGTTTGAATAATCTGGCTTTGTAATCCTGAACTTGAACCAGAACAACCTTCCTTTTCAAAAACCTTCTCCAAGTTAAGACTACTTTATGATAACGCTAATATATTGCACAGGACAACATTAGTAACAACAGTACAGTGCACCGTGAACAACTGAGAGTGGATTCATTGTAATTCTGATAATCTGCCTTGTACAATTCATGCAGGCAATGTTCCTAAAGCTATAAACCATAAGGACGACTCACAGTGGCTGGTTCTCCTTGAAAAACTACATTCACAGAACCACGGAATCTGCTGAGTTGGAAGGGACCCATCAGGATCGTCAAATCCAACTCTTGGCCCTGCACAGGACACCCCAAGAGCCTGAGAATAAATTAACATAATACTTAGCTAGTTAGACTTTTTCCTTGAGTTGTAGTCTTCTAAAGCTTCCCAGATAAAATAATGCTTCCTTGCATACTTCTTCTGAAAATACCAATTACTTAAGTAAATTCTGACATTCACCTACATTATATATCATATAACAAAAACACCTGGGCTACCTGACATATTTTCTGGAAATTCCCTTCATATATAAGTCCTTGCATGAAATCTGCAAAACTCCACAGCAGACAGATTGTTCTTGGCCAGGAGACAATCATATTAAACAATGATATTTGACAGTGCCTTCCCCCAAAAAACCCAAAGTGGGCAGAAAACATTAAGCTGCAGTTTCTTCCTGGACTTCAGAGAATCCTCAATTATATGGTAAAGAAATCATAGACCATAACTTTGGAATATATAAATTTGAAGGGGTATTTTTATTGCACTACGTAACAAATCAAATATAAAATCAAGAGAAGAAAATAATTTACCCTTTATTGAGCATGTCATGCAAGGACATAAGTAGTCTAACTCCACAGGAAAGGAGCTGGCCACCCCCATAACATTCAGGAACTTCACGTCGTCGTGGTGATGCAGAACTACAGTCGGCAACACGACTGAACTCAGATGCATGCCAGGCCTTTCTATGCTCACCCTAAGAACTACCATCTTCCTATTTTACTACAACAATCAACACCACCCAGCTAAGGGACCAAAGTGTTTGCAAGTCTGAGATGTTATTCCAAATTCAACAGCTCAGGTTCATTTCTAGTGGCAGCGTTTAACAAAATAATACTTTGTATTTCATGTTCAAAATGACAATGTGTTGTTTGCTCTACAAAAGGTTTGTTTTGAACAAATTAGAGATTAAATGATTTGGAATCAAATTATTTTGGCTGAACATTCTCACTAAAAAGCAGGAGTGGGTGGAAAACCAACAGGTTTATTATGTGAAAAAACTGTAAACACAGGATTATGATCATATTTATGCTTTTCTATTGTAAGACTCTGCCTGAAAGCTGAGAAACAAGAAAATCTCGGTATAACTCACAACTGAGAAGCTTACAATTTGAATAATTTAGTTTTAAGAAACAAACAGCATATTCTGAAATATCTATATTTTCAAAAATTTTTTCAATTACAATTAAGAGAATGTTGGGATTCAGAAAGCTATAGAAACACTTCTATTACTAGGTCCTAGTGTAGTCACTGATAACTTTACCGCATATCTGCCTTTAAGAATAAGGTGTTAATTGCTTTCTTTTGTGTCAAGAGTTTGGTGTTTTGTTTGTTTTTAATTTTGTTTCAGTTTACATGTTACTTGTTTTACAGAAAACTGTTATGATAACAGACTGTTAATTAAATATTGTTCTGAAAAGTGGGGAGCTTTTTCTCCCAAGATGTTTTATATAATTCTACTATTTGAAACAAGAAACTGGAACTGGTCAGAGGATTGCTTCCAAAGTCAGAAACTTTTTCTTTTTTTTATGACCATGTTAAATCTACCCTGAAAAGCTGCCTATATATGAAAATTATCACATATCACTAAAGACTTATCTAATACTTTCTAGTAGTTCATCTTCACAGAATATGGTCATTCAACTGGGATCCTACATAACTGCTACAGGAATAGCATTCTTATGGGGAAATTCAGAAATTATTCTGTGATCCAGGAGGCAACAAAAAACTTCTATCTCAGATTTTCCACTAAAGGGTAATAAATCTGTGCCTATCACAACCTAATACAAGAGACAAGTAGAAGAGAGGATTCACTAGCTTATAACTAAAGCTTGAAACTTAAATAACTTCACTCAGTTTCTTTTTGAGTACTTTGAGCATGTCGAGGTACATGACTACCCTTGCTGCTTAAATAATTAATCCCAGAGTCTCTTTTGAAGTGAACCAACTTGTTGCCTTTACATCAAAAAGGCTGGGAGCATTTCTGGAAACATTTCAATCTAGGAAAGGCACTCAACAGGCAGTGGGTGAATCTGCATGAGGTGTAACTCCGATTTATAGTTTTCCACCAGTATCTTTCAAGCTTTAAATATATGTAGTGTCATATGATACAATGTTGCAAAATCTACAAGTTTTGCTTGATTAAAAGGTCTTAATAAAAAAGGTTCCATTTCTGCAAGTAATTCTTGGTTTTAAAAAGATTTTATGGCTAAAAAATGTAAGGGACTCACTGAAACTTAAAATTAGTGAGCTTCCAGAAGCAGTTTTCAGTGATAAATCCTCTTGTGATAAAGCAGAATATAGCTAGCTGTTCAGTGGGATGATAGTATGACAAAATTATGACTGTTTTCAGGAGATGACAGGTGGCCTGAATTACACCTTAATTATTATTATTTTTAAAACTATGAAAAAATACATTTACAGAATTGAGTCAGTTTATTTTCCCACTGATACATCAACTAGTGAACACGACAGAAGCTTTCACATTAATTATAATGACTACTTCTTTAATGAAGTGCAGAAATGTTTTGTGTAATTTGTTCAGTCTCTTGAATTAGGTTACAGTTTGTCACTCTCAAAGCAGGACTTGGTTGCTTATTCCTACAGTAAGTTAGTTCAGCCCCAACAGATAAACAGCTTACCATCCTATAACACCAATCAAAACCAATGTTAATGATAAAAATGATTTAACATTAATAACCAAAATACCGTGTTAACATGGTATGTATTTTAAAATAAGTAAGCAACAGCACTCAGTTTTATCAATGTATATCTTTTTAACTAACACAGGATCTCAGAAGGCACCCAGTGTACAAAATAAATAACTGAATAATAGATTTGCTTCTCAAAATTACTATGTAATTCCAACTTACAGTTTCTAGCCCCTGGAATATTCACAGAAATCAACTCTATTCATTTCAGTAAGTTAAATATATTTCTAAGACCTTACAAGATTGAGAGTGTCAGGAGGAAATACTTCTAACTACAGATTTTATTTCTTGGCAATACGATGTGGATAGAGTAACAATTATAATTATAGTTTAACCATTCTTTCAGTCTGCCTAATACAACATCAATAACTATGAGCCAGAGAAAATGAAATTATTTAATTATGTAATTAATCTTTCTTTAAACACCAAATAATTTCATCATCTACTTTAGCAAAAACATTACCACACTTTATCAATTGCTGCATATGTGAGCGATGCTTGCCCTCCAAGCCGAAATAATCCATACAAAACCTTTCAACTCTCTCCTTATTCTAACTCCCCACAGAAATGCTTTGTGGTGCAAAGAATTTTGTACAGGATGAAAGTTGGAATATATTCATATTGATTCAGGCCCACAGCAAGAGAGAAAATAAGGAGATTAGAAATTACATCTTCAGATTATCACTTAAGGAAAGAAAAAAAATGGTTTAATAGAGGAGAGCAGTTATAATTCATACACACAAAACATTTTAGAGGAAGCTTAACATCCTTACACTGGAACAGTATGGATTCAGATTGGAATAGTTATATAGAATACCTATCATAAAGCAAACCTGTTCAAAATAATAATAGCAACAATAATTACTCAGATTAATTTAATGTAAAAGTAATGCACTAAATTAAACGTGCTTTGAAATTACGTTTTTTAATTGACAAAGATATAGCTATAGATATATATCAATATATGAAGGAGCATTCTTATCCTGCACTATGTCAGCAATTTCCAAGAGCACTTTATATTCTCATTTTATTTTTGAAAGATGCAGTTCCTGAAATAAGCACGAGAGATTACAGTTACTCATTTTGTCACCTGTAGATTTCGGACTCAGTAAGCCAAGCTGCAGAAGAATTAAGCAGGGAGTTTTAAAAGCAGCTTCAAAACCTAAAATACTGAAGAATTTTTACCAAAATAATTAGAAAAGTGAATAAAATTGCTTTTCAAAGTTTGTATGAAAAATAATGGAAATACCATTTTATATACAGCTACTCCAGACATAAAAAGTACAGACCACAATGTATTCAGGACATACAGCACTTCTTTTCTGATTGATCACAATTACAATCATCCAATGTTTCAACTTCAAACAACTTTTGAAGCACATTAGTCCAGAAAAGATCTCTGCAGTACAGAGAGACAGCAGATCAAAGTTAACTATGATGAGCCATACAGTTTTGGAAGGATTTCAAGGTGTTATCTAGATAAACCGGAAACGTCAGTACAACTGTTTGAGCCTACACCAAATTCTTTCTTCTGACTACACGATTTGTAACATAGTCAGATTTTAATTCTCTGGACAATTTCTGAAGCTCTTAATTTCCTGTTATTACACATTTCTCATTCTGTCACAATATCAAAGGCCCTACATATTTATTTTCATAAATATAAGATTTTCTTTTGTGAAGTGACCAGTCTTCTGTAAATTTGGGAGCATTTTGTAAATTCACCTGAATGAAAGACGGTGGATGGATCAGCAATTGTGGGTAATATTTAATTGTAATAAAATGGACAGAGTATCAACTGAGGGGTGATCCTCACTTCTTCAATTTACAGTTCATTAAAAACATGTGGAATATTATACCTTTTTTCTCTTTATTTTCCTTCTGTGTATCATTCCTACATCTCACCTTAGTCCCTAAATACTTCCATAAAGCAGTTCATTCTAAGTGATGGTGCAATGTTCTCTGCATGCATTTTCAGAATTTATAACATATTTTCAAGGGTTCCTTAATTTGGCCTCCTAGAAAAATATACAGTCCTGGAATATCATGAGAAACCTCAGCATAAAGTTTAATACCAGTATTATTTGCACATATAAACGATGCATGCAGAACCAGTCACTTTAGAAACCAAGATTTCCTCCTTTAAATCTCTATTTCTGTATTGTGCACCACGTTTCAAAAAAAGGAAAATTTTCAAGTAAAAATCATGTATTAAATCGTAGCATTGTGTATCCTGGATATACCTAATAATTGCACACTTCTATACTTAAAGAGCATTAAATAGCACATAATTGTTTGTGTGATCACTTACACTTTTTTGTAGGCAGGAAGGAAACTTAGTTATTACACTCAGATTATTCAATCAATCAGAAAGTTTAAAAAGAAGAAGTTATTACACAGAAAAAATAACAGAGAAGGGGTACGAAGCACTGAATAATCTGGTAATTTTATTTTTTCTGCTTAGAGCTGGATACTAACACGAAATTCACACTTCACAAATTTCTCAAATGAAGAACCATCTTTTGGAATTCCTGACATATCAAGAAAGACTGAGAGATCTGGGACTGTTCAGCCTGGAAAGGACATGGGAGTATGTTACTAATGTGTATGAAAACCTGGTAAGGACAGAGATGGAACCAGACTTCTCAAATGTGGCCCAACAAACAAAATTGAAATACAGAAAATTCCATCGAAAAGTAAAAAAAAAAAGAAAATCCAGTATTATTATGAGAGTAGTGAAACATTGGAACAAGTTGCAAAGAGACACCGTGGCGTCTCTACCCTAAAAGATACTCACAGAATCTCAAGTGTACCCAGCCCTGAACAACCTGCTCTGAGTGATCTTACTTCGACCAGAGGAGGCTGGACTAGGTGACCTCCAGTGGTGCCTGACAACCTCAACTAGCCAATGATTTTCTTTATATACAGTCAAAATATGGAGAAAAATTTTACAATTGGCTGAATTTGTCTTGTATCAACTAATGTGGCAGCACATAACAATGGCATCTACATCATCTACTGCAGTTATCACAGTCTTTTCTTTGTAGGGCTCTTACAGTAGTTTTGGTACTTATTTACAATGTAGATCCACATATTTTCATTGTTTTGAACTCATAAGATCAGACTGTAAGTCTATTTTTATACTTCCCTGTCTATAAAATGCTGGAATGACTGTCATGTAGCACTGCTGTCATGATGCTTTTTATCTTTGCTGAACCTTTGCATACCTCATGGAACACTAGACCCCAGAGCTCGCTTCTATCAGAGTAATTGTTTGCATTTTTTGTTCTGTTTGAGACTCAACACCATCACAATGGGAAAAAAATCATACCACTCCTTCTGTTGTGGTAAGCCATGTAATGTGAAACCAGTTCAAATGTAATAGCGATTGCATTTAGACCTTTCTTCTTTTGCAAGAGACTCACAAAGCATTACCATCCAAAAAGGATTTGATAAATTATAATCCTGCATATGCCTATTTTCGTCAATTCTGAATTATTTTCTTCTACTTTTTTTAATCATGATTTTAAAAAGATTTGTGCCTGGTTTTGTGGGCTGATAGTCTAAGAAATTGGATCTCTGGTTTTAGTACCATACACTTTTAATGTTAACTTGTTATGACCAGCTTTAAAGGACTAGAGAGGAATTGGATACTTTTAGACATTAGTTGTGGTTTTAAACTGCCTTCTTAAAATAAAAAATCAAGAGGCGATCTGCCCTTAGATATTAACTGTAACACAAAACCCCAAATGATACTGTTGACAAGGTTTCTTTTCCTGTCTCCCTTTTTTTGGCCTGCTTATTTGTCTCTGACTTCTTTCATCTCCTTTCTACTTTTCACATGCATTTTTTTCTTTGATATTTTCCTGCCTTACTTCCCACAAATAATTTCCCTTCACTTCTGCAATTTTTGATCTCTTTCTCATGAATGAATGTTTCTGCTCAGTAAAAACTTTCATTCTCTCCCCATATAGATTCCATCTACTATTCTCATGTTGCACACACTCTGCACGATCTCTATTTTCTATACAAGATTTTATCCTCTAGATTCTATTGTATAAAGCATTTCAATCCCAATTCTTTTTTGGTTTTTTTTGCTGGTCACACCTGCCCAAACTACCACTGTGAATCCCACTTGCCTGACATTTTCCCATACTGCCCTACGCTCTCAGTGTCATCCCTCCTTCCCTCTCCTTATTTTATACCTCTCTCCTAGCAATCTTTGTTGTCTGACCTCCCTTCATTTTGTCACTCTTCTTCATCTCTAAAAAACTTTAAATTTCAAATAAAATATTTCTAGCTATGTGCCTATCTCACCATGTAAAGCAGCTCCTGAGCCTAAGGCCAAAGTACAGGCTCCTTTTTGTCCACTGAGCTAAGCCTTCTTCACTTTCCTCCTTCCTCCAGACAAGATGTTTACATTCAAATAGTTTCTGGTATTTATTGTTTCCTGAATTGAGCATTTCTTTTGAGAATGTTAGTCATCTGTGGCCAAAACCATGCCAAGAATCATGCTCATACTTAGAGAGACATGATCATGGGCATGTACTCAAACATCCACCCCTCCATCTGGTCCACAAGATCAAGTAATCTTCCCCTCCATTTGATCTGTCCAGTTAATTATTTTTTCCTTTGCCTTAGAGAAAATCATTGTTAGAGACTGAGCCATGTAAATAAGCAGGAAATAACCAGGCAAGAAGCAGGAGCTCAGGTGGACTTTACTGAAACAAGTCCCATTCTTTAACTGGTCTGTAACACAAAGAGAGACAATGTGGCACCACCAGCAGCTTGACTATTGGGTGCCTCCATCTTTGAGTGACTGCTCATCTCCTCCCTGCAACACAGCCTTTCTTAATTAAGCCATGTCTAAGAGCAAGGCACTGCTTGGAGAAGGTACAGTAACTTTCAAAAGAAAATCGTAGTATGAGAAACAGACTGTTACAGGACTTTATATTAGTGTAAAGCCTCAGGAGACATATCAAAAATAGAATTTCAGGATGAAAAATTAAGAAAGACATGTGTGCAGCATGGAGTTATTTTAACTAACTCGGTTTCTTCAGGCAACTATATTCATGATGACATTATCTAATGAAGCAAAGCAGCAAAAAAAACCAGAAGCTATCTGATCTATTAAAAATGAATAGGAAGATTATTGTCTAATGATAGGTAATTCATGCTTTGAAAAGTTTTTATTTATAAAGGAAAAGAACAGGGGGAAAAAATCATAAAGGATTATTATTTGTTATTTTGAAGTACTAAGCTGCCACAATTTCCATTACACACAACATGTTTGTATACCAATAATGTGACATTAGGGGAACTATTGTGGCATTTGTCTGCTGCTTTCCTAGACTATTAATCTATTAGAAAGTGGATATAAGCCATGAATTCAAACGATTGCCCGTGTGAAGGTGTTTCTAGTGATCCTACCTGTTGGCGGGATGATTCCAGGAGACATTAGGCCTGGGACAGAATGTGGCATGATATGAGAATTCTCTGGGGAGGTGACACTTTGAGTCCTCTTAGGAGGCCTTCCAGGTCTAGAACTGAAACAAACAAACAAAAAAATTTTTACAATTAAGCTGTTGTCTTACACATCATTTCAAAGTTGTTTCAAGTGGTAACATGGACTGTAAATAAATTTGTTTCAAGGACGGTTGCTTTTGCAGTTAGATGTAATAGACTTCCATCACTAATTAGATTACATGCTGAATTCATTTTCCTCATTGAAGATCAGCCGCTCTTGATGCATAATTCATAGCCTGCACCTCGTTACCTGCTTCTTCATATTAATATCTATACACAGTTTGAATTGCCTCGTTTGCATATGCTAAAGTTCTGCATGCAGCCTTCAGCACGAAAATTATGCACTAACTTGTAATAATTATTACAGTCAGCCTGCTATTGATTTATGAGACTTTTAAAAACCAAATATGTGTAGTACTTGTAATGAATGATATTTTAAGGTTCTTCAGGAAATTAAAAGGCAATGGCTGCCTAAGGAAATGTTCTGCTTGTTTGATTTAATACTACAGTTAGCTGGGAGGTGGAATGAAAGAGTGATTCAGACCTATAGCACATTTTTCGATGATATGTTTTATTACTTCGCACTGCTAGCCTGATATCTAGATGATAAATGACAATACATATCTAATGTGTGAAAAGGTCTTGCAATTTCTTTATTTTTTGTCATTTAAAAGATAAGTCAAGTTATCATTTAACCCTTATTCTATTTAAAGTGAAAATCTCACTAAGACACCTTACTTTAAATATACTATTTTATGCCAGAAAGGACTCGGAATTATTTGTACGATATTGTTGAGCAAAAGCCATCACAGCAGCTTACATATGTCCAGTACAGAAAAATAAAGGGCTTCAGGTTTAAGCACTCTTTGTCTGTTAAACACTCACATGCACAACTTTCCATCTCCTGGACTGCCTAAGCAGCATACAAATTAGAGACGGATGATGATGGAAATACTTATTGCCCACACAGGTACAAATATGTACCTGCTCATACAATATATTTCCAAAGGCTTGTATTCCTATCAGACCATAGTATAGTACCACTGCAACATCCTGTAAATGCTCATTTAGGGGAGATTGTGGAATAACTTCACAGAATAAGGTGATGTGCTGCTCTAAAACTGCAGTGTTAACCTATGATCTGCCAAAAATTTGAAGTTCTTCATTTGTTTCAAAGCAAGAAAGAAAAGAAAGGTGGGTATGAAAGGTTTTGCTCCTTAGGTCCTCATACTAACAAAACTCTAATTAGGGATAATGGCATTTCTAGCTATGCTGGGACTGCAGAATGAGGTATATAATAAAATACCTCTGTTTTCTGTTCATATTAGTTTCCACTGTGTTTGGAAATACTTTTTTTTTTGGCACCTTCTACAACCTAACTTTAATAAACCAAAAACAATCAAAGTACAGAGCATTTTCTTGAAGTTTAATGACTCAAGGCATTGAGTCATTAACCTTAACTGATCATTAATTCTCAACTTAATGTCCTGAGCTGAGGTCATTATTAAAATTATAAGCTTGGTAATTTCTTTGATTGGTTTGGCATTTTTTATTTTCTTTAATATACACAAAATTGTCATATGTTCAAAACAACAGGAAAAACAGTTGTAGAAAAACAACACTGACTTATTCCTGCTCACAAAACCAAATTAAATGTCTTCAGATCCTCTTTGATCCTTCTTTTGTGATTTACAATAAAAATAAACATACCATGAATACACATAAAACTGAACAAAACATTATATACAAAAATGATCTGATTTAAATGGAGTGTTTCTAATATATTCACCCACCAAAAAATGCCACTGTGTTGGAAAACTTTAATGGTTTCATTTAAGTATCTATGACGAAGTACTCAAATCACTATTGTGATATGACCATTGAAGGGTCTGACAACAGCATTACAGAACACAAGCCGGGTAATGTGGCACAATGCACCACGTACCAATGAGTCCCAGGTCTTTATAAAAAGCAAGTTCACACCTGCAAAGACTCTCTATGATGTTAACTACCAAGTATTGCCATGGTGAAGCCTGAACACTTTTGTCTTTCATTTTGAGGAATAAAACCACCGCTCTTCAAAGCCTAAGGGAAGACAGTCATGGACCAAATCTCTAAACAAAGGTCAGCAACAAATTATAGGTGACAGATACTGAAACACCCAAGGCAGAACACTTCCTTTGGTCACCTACTACAATCCAATTGCTTGTGCTATTTTGTTTGTATATATATATATATANGCACACTCAAATCCATAAACGACTCCAGCAAGCAACCCTTCCATGATTTATCTCAAAGTTTACCAAGTAAATGTTTTCATGAAGTCCTAAACTCCCACTTCCAATCTTACTAATAATATTTCGCCCAGTAGATGGTTGGGCACTGGAAGAGGCCCCCCAGGAAAGTGGTCACAGCACCAAGCCTGGAAGTTCAAGGAGTGTTTGGACAATGCTCTCAGGCACACGGTGTGACTTGGGGATAGTCCTGTGCAGGGCCAGGAGCAAGACTTGATCCTTATGGAGCCATTCCAACTCAGCTTATTCTGTGATTCTATTTAAATGAAATTTCTGAGGAGGAAACCTATTTAATCCTGATAAAATTTTTAAGTGACACTAGTTCCAATCTGCTATTAAAAGGCCTTTATCTATTTAAGAAGCATGGCTTTTTCCTTATAAAAATGCAGAAAAACACTCTAAGACAAATTAAGACTTATTTCTTAAGGCCTGGAAGATCTGACTTAGAGACACAGTAGACTATGCAACACACAATTAAAATTAACATATCTAACTGTCCTTAATAACTGACTGAGTAGCAATACTTGACTTAATTTGTTAGTTGTCTTTTTTTAAGCATTTGCTTCATCAACCACACTACTAACTTGAAATACTACCATTTTGTAAGATTTGTTTTCAGACTATCGAATTGTAAGAATTTTATATGAATCACTACCAAAGTTGTGGGGAAAATGACATGAAAAAATTGCTTCAAAAAATAATCACTTTGACTAGAATTGAAAGCTTGCATGTTGTTTTGTAGTTCATTATCATTTTTATAGCTATATGATAAACTCTTTAAGAAAAACATCAAAAGCATAGCAAATTAGTTTAACTATCATAAACAGGATTATAAAAATAGCTTAATAAATCATTTTGTTGGTATTTTTCATAAACTTGAGTATAGTAAAGACCTACTTATTTTTAGATTAGGGCATGTTCATTTTCATTCCAGGATAAGAAACCTTCAAAATACTCATCATATTCCTATTTCTGTATCAAAATCAGTAGATTTGTCTTCAGTATAAAAAAATAAGCATAATTTAAATAGGTATGAGTTGATTTATTATTTAAAAGATACATTTAAATGCCAGAACAATCAGTAATGTTTTCTACTTGTTGATGACTCTGAGATACAAAAAAAAATTATTTAAAAGCTGATGATAATACTATTTTTACTCAAATTTAGATTTTGTATATAAGCTTTTATACACACATAAAAGACATCGTAAGATTTTGTCTTTTATCTGAATACAATTATTGGAAGAACTACACTTTTTTCTGAAAGCACATTTGACTTCTTATGGATATGCTAATTATCTTAATTATAATTATTAGTAGTTTATTAGTAAACTACTCAAAGATGACCCATTTTGATTTTGAAAATGTCTAAAGTCTGGATTTTTTAGAGCTAAGATAAACAGTCTGAAATGCCAAAACACCAAAAGCCAAAGTGATTACCTTGTGAATACCTAGGGTTATAGTACAGATAAGTAAAGGAGTGTTTTGGACTTCACAAGAAGATACTGGAAGAAACAGCACTACATTTAGAAGTCATAGCTGATTTTCCTGTCTACTGTTTCACTCTTCAAAGAGTAAATTAGAGAAAGCAGAAATTAGATAATATCAACAAAGATTCAAGTAAGCCACAAGATTAACTGATTTAAAGACTGAGGGAGAAGTCTATAGGGAAGTTAGCAGTTCCTTGTTTATCCATTAGAAAAGATATCCAATAGACTGTCACTCTTTTAGAAATATGAATAAGTTACATATTTTCTGCTCTAAAACTTAAATTTTCATATGTGAGATAACATACGTTGAAGAAGAAAATGAAAGCTTTCTACAGGACTATGTATGACTAACTTAGAAGTCAAGTTTTTGAAGTGAAGCACCTAAATATATTTATTCCCATGAAAATCCATCAGCCTTCTATAAGCTTGTGTCAGTTTGTGATAAAATTATCAGACTATTCTCAAGTCTTAAAAGTCATTCCCACAGACATCTGATCTTTATTTTTGTAGAAATTATCATGGTTTGCAGTTACAGTATGCCATTATGTGAATGAGGAACTCAAGGTGCAGATTAGTGAATCTTGAAAGTCTCAAATATTTTCTTCACTAACATCAGCTAATTAGATAACCAGAACACTTTCCAGAATGATTAAAAATAAATCCATCAATTTTTGGCCAGACTTGTATTTCATCCCTTCAATTTCATAAATACATCAAGGAATACTATGTCTGTAGCATTTTCATCTTTGAAGAAAAAGGGTGTGTTTGTCTACTGCACGGTGATTAGCATGAGAAGCAATTGAGACTAAATTTAAGGCTGAGAATATGGTTATTTCTTGGTCTTTTGATCAACATGTATTAGTCTTATATCCTTCCTGTCTTACCAAATCTAGAAAACAACAGATGGCTGAATTAAAGAATAAGAAATTGAAGAATCTGTGTTCCTTATCAGTTAAAATGTGTGCTTTGATAATATTTTTAAAGTTTTACATAATTTCAGTTATATTATCAAGTATGAGCTTGCTCCTAGAAATGTTTTGATAGTGCTAAACAATTAAAAGCAGACATAATCAACAGAAAACCTGGCTCTATACAATCACATGGAAAGAGACAGCAGGACAACAGTAAGACAATGGGCTAATCTGCTTGGCTTTAAATGTAACCAGGCTGCATTCAGCTCTTATTACTGTCTGCCAGAAGACAGACTTGATATTAAAATTTAAGGGTCTCATCCTTGAAAGCCTTAGATAAATAGACCTCCTACTGATTTCTGTTAAGACCTTTGTGCACCAAGGAAGGTTTGGCTCCAAAACACCTGAAATTCTTCATGAGTAGTATATAATTCTCAGAGCCCATCACTAGCATTTCACAGGTGACTAATTGCATGGCAAAACACGTGCTAGGAAACTAAAAGTGTTCAAAAATGTTGAGATAATTTTGTGATGTATTCTTTCTCGTGTCCCAATTTTGAGGAAAAATTGTGCAATATTAACATTTGATTAATAAAGTATTACTCTTTAAAATTATTTTTATTAAATACATGAAGCACCCCTAAAGAAAATCACAAGTTCTACCAGTAGTAAGAAGGCAAACTGCCTTTCCTGCCAAAATGAATTCATTTCAGGGTTTGTTTTCTACATTTAAAGGTTTATTTTTAATCTGGTCTGTGAGCAAGTTTAGTGCACAGAAATGCTGTCCTCATCTGTAGCTGGGCATACATGATGCAGTGAAGTTGTCATTGGCCAGGCAGTTTTATAATCAGTAATACTGGGGAGTGGCAGGAGAAGTTACACTCCAGAAGTGAGAGGTAGCAAATCTGTAATAAGGATTTGGTATATTTATTTAATGTATTTTTTTAAGTTCTTAGAACTGCCTACAACAGTTTAGAATATCAACACCAATTTTAGCTAATCAGCATTTACACATCTCATTTAGGTATATTTTGGAAATCTATGCTTTATTTCTCATCTGTTCCATCTCCCCTTAGTGCTTCAATGCCTGACACAGAACTTTTGACCTCAAAGAAGCTGACTGAATGACATTTAGGTAATCAGCCACTGGAAGTAGTTATGTGCTCACCATAAAATGGACACTGCAAAAGGGCCGAGGATGTCACTTGCTGACTTAATGCAAAGACAGGGATGCCCTGTGACAACCTGTAACCACAGGCAGTGGACTCTTCCCACATGGTATTTCTGGGTTTTGGGATAGCTTTTATGCTGCTCTCATCATACGTGCAGCCTTCACACAGACTTGAGCCAAGGGCGTGTCAGTACTGAAAAATAAGGTCTAGGAAGACTGACTAAACCTTTTGTGTAATTTAATTCCTTTGCTTGGAAAACGCTTGCTTGCCAAGGTAACCTTCATAAATATTTCTAATGCACTGAACTAGCATTTTAAAGGCAAAAAATGACAAAGTACATCGATCCAAACCTTATACTTTACTATTTTAGGTTTTCCCCTTCTGCTCCCACTCAAGAACAAAGTAAAAAACGCAATTCTAAGACAGAGCATACATTTATTTTGGCAGCTAGTAAAACAACCATCAGAAGTCACACCATGTCCTTTTTACTTACAGCAGTCTTGTAAAACAATAAAACTCTCAGTGCAATTACCTTAAATTTATTTTTCTTCTCACAGTTAAACAGAAAATGTTCTCACGCAATAATTAGTGCTGAACTCATGATATATTAGAAGTTACTGAGACAGCAAACAATGCTGACAAAAATAAATACAAAGATCTGTTTCAAAATCTTCATCAAGAAGTGCATGAATGATCTCCAAAAGAATTAAGTTGTGTTACAGCAGTGAGCAGCAGAGAAATCATGCTGATGAAATATTATTGCATTTCAGTAACAAAACACTTTCCTGCTATTTTTGAACCAAAATGGCTAAAAAGTGGATATTGGGTCAGAAATGCAATACCAGTTAATCAGTGGACGAAAAATAAATGGAAGAAAATATATTTCACTTCATATGCCTTTCCAAAGTCATTTACTGCAACTAATACAGGAGCACAGGTTAGTCCTTGGATTCTACTCTTTTGCTGGGGTAGAGAAGACCTTGTTGAATTATTTCTTTTCCTAACAGAATTGTCATGTAAACAGCATGTCATTTCTATCCTCCTCAACACTGCAGCCCAAATCACTCTGCTTTTCAGCAAAATTAGTAATATTCTTGATACAAGAGTATGAGTTACAAGGTACAAGAGTGCAAGAATATATAAAATATATATTACAGCAACACCTACCAGTTCTCCCTTCATAGTTGAAGTCCTACTACAAACACAATGAAAGAATATAAGAAAAAGATTCTCTTTGACTGATCATATTACTTGAATATATGAATGATCTAAAGGGCAAGAAATTAAATAAAACCAGTTAGAAATCTGAGCATTACTGGAGTAAGTTACAGCACCAGATTTACATACAGCTGTGATTGCACATAAGCTCAAAATATTACTGACATATGCCTGTTATCTTAATGAAATTGAGATCTGTAAATCATCTATTGGAAAAAGAAAAATAGATAAGAAATGAAGCTAATTCTGTTGGGTGGCAGAAGTATGATGTCAGAAGTAAATTAAGTCAAAAAGCTCACTACTTCATCTAATTAGCTGAAACACTAGATCTTCCTGAAAGTTCTTAAAACATGTAAGTATGCTGGCTCTCATGATTATGTCATAATCATGAAACACAAGCTTCTGATGATCACAGCCATACAAGCTAGAGTTGAAAATAAGTCTGAATGAACAATGAAATGCAATTATTTAAGAGAACTCATGCATAGAGTCAAACTATATTGATTTTTTTTTTTTAATTATATAAACCTTGCTTCAGAAACAGTACTTAGAAATCACAGCACTGGTGATCCTGAATAAAGTAATTTAGGAATACTGGCAATATCAAAAAACAAGAGAATAACAGTAAAACAATAACAAGAAAACTTGAAAAATTATATTTATTTCCTCTATTTACACTGCTGTCTTTTCAGAATGACCCTGCAACTACCAAAAAAATTTTTAAATGAATATGAAAAAAAGTAGTGATATAAAGTGCATGATTCCCACAAAATGCTCTTTCTGTCAAGTTATAACAGATGCCTTTCCCATTTCCCTCAACCTTACAGCATAAACCCCACCCAAAGTTTAAATATGCAAGCTAAATTATTCTTTCTAACAGTGTTACTCACCCACATGAAACCCCAAACTATAACAGATGCAAAGCCTATTTTTTCCCCAACTGTTTTCATCTTTTCTTAGGCTTTTAATTCTAAAAACATCCCCTCAAAACATCATCTTCTATATATACTATAAAAATGTCAAGCATGGAGTTAATAGGCCAGAAAGGCAGGCTTGATCCACAATGACACAAATCTAAAAGAATTCTAAGCTTTCATTTTTTTAAAAAAGTTTTTACTTCAAGTTGCTGAGATGATTCTTAATGTAAAGCAAGCCTAACTCTTGTGGTTATGTCTGCTAGAGTCTGCATATGGCCTGAAACAATGATTTAAATGTATGAACTTTAGTTGGAATGAACAGTCCTGCTTCAAGGCTTGTTTTCCAACCATCTGTATTCATCTCTGCATATGACTTGCACATGTAATTACAAATTTGTGAACATAAATCAGATAATTGCATGTACAAATAACCAATTAGACTCAAAGCAGAAATAGGCCATATAACAGCATACTCTTCTTTTGAACACATATGTAACCATACATAACATAAGTAACTCTTTATTTAACAAATACTTGTTTAACTTCTTTAGAAAAATAGCATCTGAATTGTTTTCCATCAGGATATACTGGGGAGCAGCTGCCATTTTGAGAACCACTTTAAAAAAAAGAGCAGAAACACTACAAGATAAAGCATCTACAAAAGGTGTAAGCCCACCATTGCTCCAGGGACCATAGAGCTAGTGTTCATTTCCATCTGTATTAAATATAAGATACATAAACATGTAGATGATGATTTAACTTAAAAAAAAAAAAAAAAAAGAAAAATACTGGACTATTCAAGGTATTTAGTGAAAATATCCTGGTTCTCCTGGCAGTTTGTTAATTAACATGCTATTTTTATTCATAACAGTTGATAATGAAGTTCTATCATATCAGTGTATCCACTGTAATATCTGAATGCACTCGTCACTTAATTGGCCACAATTCTTTGTATGAAATGCTGAAACAAGTGAACTGTCACCTCTTTAATGAAGTTGCCTATATCTTAAACCCTCTGCCCTTTAAAAAACTCTTTATACTCACAATGAAAAATTTTATCCTCGCTTCTGCCAGAGACTATGGTTAATGTTCACTGCCCTTTATTCACCTTATTTTTAATTCTGAAAACCCACACTCATTAACCATGCACTTCCAAAGAATTGCTGGAACTGCCTAAATAAAAGCTTGAAAGTGACTTTTATTGTACATTTGAGAGTAACAGTAGTGTTATTAAATACTGAAAAGACTCTCTCCTAGTCTGTACAGCTGTGACTGCTCAGCTGGAGTAACACAGATTGATGGTCACCATGCAGTCTCCACTAAAGTCAAGAATTTAAATCTTTAAATAAGGTGATCTGTATTTGCATATATTCATAAATACAAAATAAGTATTAATCTTCTGATGAGTACTGAGCATTAAAAATTACAAGTTTCTTTGAGCAGATGATATCTGGGATCAGAATGAGTGGGTCTAGTCTTTGAGTGCACTTCTATTTGGTATCAGTAAGCAAGTCCTAAACTAGAAGCTAAAGAATATGCACAACATTAGTTTCACCTCTGCCACTCTGACTTCAAATTGTCTGGGACAGTAACCAGCTCTCAGTACAGCTATGGGTTTGTGTAACACCCAGCACAATGCTCATCACTGAAAACCCCTGCAGACCAAGAGATACAAGGCACGGATTACCCTTGTAGATGCCCTTTAATTAGTAAATCCTTGAGCGCACTCTAGATGTACTTTACTTCCAAAACAGAGCAAAATATGAACTTATAAGGAAAAACTAAATTACAGTACACTCAAAAAAACTGATCTGTGTACCCAGTCCTCAAAATCTTTGTTAAATCAAGATGCCTGGTGTGTTATAGTGTTCCATCCTTGCAAGTCTAGATGCAGACTTGCTTGGCCATTATACTCTATTACGGAATATTGTAAAATAAATTTGTATTTAATTTTCCTTGTGCAAGGCAAGGAACAGAAACAACCTCCCATTTCATTGCAGAGCAGCATCTATAAACATATGAATGGTGGCACAGTTTTCCCTCCAAAGCAGCAGTACTCTAGTAATTTGAACAATAAAGAATACCAGTCCAAGACTCCTAAGTCCTAAAAAAAAGAACCATAAAAAACCAGACAATACTATAGGTCCAAATGGAAACATTACAGTGATTCAACCAAAGACGCTCTGATTTGTTATCCTTTCAACAGTTCAAAAGTCATTCAGTGCTTTTCCATCAAGCTACAGAGGATTGGATCTGGTGTTACCTTAAAATACGTCTCCATAACCCTTAGTCAGTGTTTGAAGGGAAATTATTTGCAGGCCTTAAATGCAGCCAGTTCCCCAAGCTGTCTCTTAACCACCTTACATAAAGTCTGTCCTATCAGAAATAAGTCGGCTACTAATGTGTTATCCTAAGGAAGCACTGAAAGATTGACCAGTCATTTCCAAAAAGTAGTACAAGGAGTATGTTTTCAGATAACAAAGCTGACAAATGTATGCACTTCTGATAGTTTTTTTTTCAATTATTATTATTATGATTATTTATATTTCATTGTAATTCTGGTAATTCCATTATGCATCTCCATACAACAGAATTACATAAGAAGAAATCAAAGAATCTATTCTATAGAAAAGCCTAAATCAATTACTGAGAAGATTATTTTAATTATTTTAATTAATTATTTATTTTAATATGGATTTACTGTGTTTACTCTGTGACTGGAAAAGTTACACATGCTCTACTAGTCCCTTTACCTCCCATCTTCAAAGTACTGGATGAAGGCATCAGGCTTTGAAGTTCAGTCAAATTACTGTTGCATGGTGTCTGAAAAGATGTGTTCCTCAAAAGCATCTCACTTTAGCCAGAAAAAGAACCCCCAAAATAAAATTACCAAATTCATCAAGTTATTCTAATGCTTACAAATGCATTCTCAGCAATGAATTCTCAGTAAGAAACCTCCATTCCAATTCATCCTTCCTTTTAAGAGCTCACATCTTCAGCAGCATGGGACACATACCGCAGAATTTCATATACGGGAATTTTAGATAGGAATACAATTTCCAGGATGGGCAAAATGGCACCAAGACTTGCAGCACACTCTCCTGGGGCATACTATAGCTGGCCAGTATGCACATCCATATGATATCTGATTGACATACACTGTGCCTGGCACATCTCCATACATAACATGCACAGAGCTCTCTTTTGGCTCTGGCCATACAGCTCACAGCAAAATAAGAACAAATCCTGACCGAACATTCAGATGATAATGAAATACAAATTAATCACAGTAATTACAGATTTTCTATTTATGCCCAGAGTCAAGTAAGACAAGAGTTAAAGAAGGTGCCAATTCACAATTGTATTTTGAGTTGCCGTATTTCCTACTTTTCTCACAGACTTACCCTCAGTTTTTGTTCTGTTTTCTTACCAACAAAACCCTGCTTCTCTATGACTCTGTCTTGCCCAGACACAGAAAAGCTCTGAAAATGTTACATGCAAGTTAAGGGCTCAGGAAGGAAAAATCATCTAATTCATCAAATATACTAATACAAAGGGGGTTTTTTGGGGTTTTTTTTTTTGTTTTTTCCCCTGATTTTGTTATGGCTGATATTCTCTGAATTTTAGACACGGTGATCAAAATATCATGGATCAAACTAAGAGATCAAACAATTTCATCAGTGCTAGAGTTTGCCCCAAGATATTATATTTGTTTGAGACTTTTTTCCAGCTTTTGTTGTTTCAAGCTTCAATCCAGAACTAAAGAGGACACTAAAGAAAATACCTCCTCAACCAAACCATACATTTTCCTATGCCATTTGTAAGTACGTCTGGCAGAACTGGGTTTGTGTGGTAATGGTCAGGTTCTGAAGGGGGAAAAAAAAAAAAAACAAAACAAAAAACCAGCAGAAGATTGTCCCTTTTACAGAACAAGAATCAAATTAGACATTAGCCTGCTCAGAACTGTGCTTGGTTACATGCTTGGCTGAAAGTCAGAGTGATGTTTCCATGACTTTACAGCTCTTCAACAAAAAAGACACTCCTAAGCTTTAACTGGACAGTGTGTTCATGCAGTTTTTCCAAAATTTATCAATATTGGAAGAAGAGAGTACAGCAATAAAATAGCAAATTAGAAGAATTTTGTATCAATCCATTATCCTTTTCTAAATTTTCTTGAAATGGATAACAGATATATTCTGTTTTAATTTAACTGTATGAAGTGGCAAGTATAATGTCTGTAATGTTGCTTTCTCATTTTATTTCTCAGTATATCTTCATTACACTATCTTTTAAAAGAGATTAAAATTCTGAAATTTTTAAGCAATATGTGGAACAGTAAAGCAGTCATTTGTTCCCATTTTTCCATTTATTTAACAATTTAAGAGGGAAAAAAACAACAAGGCATACTTTAGACTCCTGTGAGTAGGAGATGTGGTTCTTGCAAGTGTGTTCTCTCTCACACAGTAACTCTTCACACGAGATACATTTGCTTGCATGGGTGTATCTGTCTATCACATATACATGTGTATATAGACCATACAGTGCAGCACACTCTGTGTGCATGGGAGTCTCCAGACTGCCAGGACCAAGGCAACAGGTGTTCTCACTCCAAAGCACCTTAAATCAAAGGAGGAATCAATCTAGATTTAGTTCTCTTCAGTAAGTACTGACTGCCACCCTCTCTCCCACTGGGCTGCAAGACTATGCACTACTCAGCTGGACTAGAGAAACACACAGTATGCAAACAGTTCAGCTTCCGTGACTCTTTCACTAAAAACTAAATGGTGGAGGGTGAGTACTCCCCATTTCCCCACCATGACAGAACCACACTCTTTAAGACTGATCATTACATATCTTCATACTAGGAATTACAGACCTGTCAGTCTGAGGAGGCTTAGACTGGATATTCGAAATAATTTCTTTACCAACAGGTTTATCAAGCATCAGAACAGGCCACCCTGAGAATCTGAGTCACCATTCCCAGATGTATATAAAAGGCATGTAGCTGGGACACTTAGGGACATGGTTTAGTGGTGGACTTGGCAGGGTTTGGTTAATGACTCCAATCTAAATGATTCTATGATACTGAATGCAAACACATATTCACAGATGTGTGTGCCTATCTGTTTGTGCAGTATGCGTGCTCACAGACTACAATCCCTGCCGGTGATTAGCAGGGCACCACACCATTAACACAATCATTTAAGAAAGAAAACGAGCACCATAATCAAATGAAAAACCAGATGTCATTTGCTAATGGATACCAAACCTAGAAGTGTAGTCAAGGATAAACAAAGGGTAATAGAGTTTACCTAGTACTCTGTGCACTCTAACTTTTTCTAACTTTCACATATGCCAAACAAACATTTTCCCTTTTACTTCCTTTCCACATCAGGATTGTGAAGACTCAAATATCAATTCAGGCAATCACAATTTTATAGTGAGATGAATTTTTCAAATGACCACAGACCTCTCTTGTAAACCTCTTTGGGTAGACAGCCCCTAAGAGCTGTGCCTTGCACTGTCTTGGAAGATTAATGACTCATACTAAGTCAACAATATTATCTGTACGTTTCCCAAAGATCTTAAATTAAAATACACATTCATCCTGGCCCAGCTTAGTATATGCAAAATTTGTTTTTCTTAATGAGATCACAGTTGATAATAATATAAGCAGGCAACTCTGGAAAATAACAAATATAAACTCACCCCTGAAAGCTGGTTTCCAGAACTAGCATTCTATTGAATACCATTATCTCTGACTTGTGTAACAGTCAAATCTAAAAATGGCTTCACTTACACAAAAGGGGTCTTAAGAGAATTATTCATAAAAACCTTTATAAATAAAAACATATTGTTAAATATTATGCTGTGTCACAACCTTCAGAGTTCAGTCAAATTTCATGCAAATCCTTCCATTAAGAGAAATGTTTGTGAAACCATTTGCTTTGCAGAATTTCTTCATATTGGTACAAATACCAAATTTTATTCTATATTACATGCATTACATGATTCACCTCTTATACCAGTTCTCATTTTTAACATACTAACGCTGTGCTAAGTCTTTCATTCTTTCTTTTCTAATTATATATGTAGCAAATATATTTATCTTAAAACTTAAGCCTTTTTGCAATGGTACCTCACAAGTGGTTTACAACCATGCCATAAATATTAGACACATATGATGATATTTAAGTTCATGGTTTTTCATGAAAATGTTTCTTCATTTTATAATCACAATAAAAAGAAAATCTTCAATGGGCAGGTTCTATTTTAGAGAAAAGGCAAACATACTTATTTCAACAGGCTTACTGTGAGTTAATTAAAGTGAAAATTATGTAAACAAAAGTCAGTATTATAAAGCCACTATGAAGTTTTAATTTTTCTATTGACCTAGCAACAAATTTAAATGCTAACAGTTTGGGAGATCAAATTAAATGAAGACAAACACTTTGTTTAATGACATCAGCAGTCAATGCAGAACATCTGTGTTTTACTTTAAAAGTGATCAGAAACTATTCTTTTGTTTACATTACAGATAATCAGGAGGTTTATATTTCTGTGTTCAATTTAAGAGGAAAAAAAGTTCATACTACCTTCAGGGCCCAAGGAAGCAATAAGTTACAAATGCAGGATTTCTCCTTTTTTTTTCTGTTTTGTAACCATGGTAAAACAATAGAAATGAACTTTCCCTGAACCTTTCTCCTTTAATGGCCTGGGTCCATGTTGACCCAGCAAGCTGGAACCTGATACTATCAACCTGACTGCTGCTAAAGCAATCAGATTCAGCAGAAACTATACACAGTGCATTATAATACTAATTTCAGCATCCCACAAAGCCAGTGCAGAGGCAAGCTATTAAAGTATTATATTCTATTGTTTAAAAGTGAGATTAATTCAATAGCTTAAATGCACCCAAAAACACTGAACTAAATGGCAGACTGTACAACTATATTGTTATTCTTTTATAATACTGTACCAAAGTGAAATTGCAGATAAGGTTCTCCCTTCCCCTCTCCCTTCAAAAAAAAAAAGCACTACTGGATGAATTATTAGTAAACAGATTATTTGAGCCATTACAGGTTCATATGATCCTGCATTTGAATGAGGCATGTAATTAAATTATCAGGACTTTGTTCTAAATGCTTGAAAGAAGGAGAGCATGATAACCACATTTTAGAAAGGTAGAATAAAAGAAGAAACTTTTTTTTTTCCTTATAGAGGACTACAGGCAACTAATGTATGAAGGCATAATTGATTAATTCCACTAATTAAGATATTTGTTATTCCTGAAATTGTAGCTTGATAAATAATGTATTAGATGTGGCACCATTTCCCATCAGTTCTGAAAAGACTGTGATGATGTTTCAAATATATACTGTTCTTTTTTGGAGGCTGAATAGCTCACTTCTAGGCTTCTGTGTCCAGGCAAAAAGCAAGTAAAATATATTTTGAAGTTGTGAATAAGTCAATCTTTAAATAGTAAACACAGCATTACAACATATTCTAGTCATTTTACAAAAAATTCACTTATAAAGACTTTTGAGGTTTTTACAAGTTTTAAGGGGAAATATTTTTCAACTAGCCCAACTTTTGCAGAAGTATATATTCCATGGACACCAGTCATTTATGATGTTTCCCTGAAGAGTGAGACACATTCCAAGGCCTATTCATCCCCTTCTCTTTTAAGTATAAATCACTTTGGGGAAGTGTTTGAGGCTACAGTGTTTATTGTACAGAGACCCTAGTCACCTAACTATTAAGTGGCTTTAACCTTTTAACACAGCTACTGCAGAAAGAGGAACAGTCACTAACTTGTATGCAATGATCATAACTATAGACTACTTCAGCAGAATGTGAAACACACAGAACAACTTTTTCAGTTGAAGCAGAGCCATACAACTTCACTCAATTGCAAAGAAAAATAATCATCATCCTCTAGGCAGGTCAGGATAATAATGTTGAGACTGAAGAAGAGACTGAGAGATCTACTAAACTACAAAAAGAGGGGTAAGAAAAGTAACATTAGCAAGACCATTCATCTGAGTGGAGGATTTCTGGCTGTATTCTACAGATTTGGCTTAGTTTACAATGAAACGTTATTTAAGCACAGATTAGCACTCAACTTTTTGCCTTCTAGATGAATTCCCTTATCATGACACAGATTCATGGTGGGTTTTTTTTCTCTTGTACAAGAAATCTTTCATTCCCTTCCATGCACCTGAATGACTTCAACAGAGATGAAGAGTGTCTATTTGTGATATTAGTCTTCTTGCTGACCAGCTTGTTGCATCTTCTCAGAGAATTTTACCACTACCCAGTAGGTCCCCCAATCTCATTCTGACCACTAAGCCCACGGAATGGGAGAGAAAAGGGTCTCCACCTCTACTTCTTCACTGAAAGAATTGTCAAGAATCAGAACAGGCTGCCCAGGGAAGTGGTTGAGTCTCCACCCCTGGAGGCGTGTAAACGACTTCAGATATGATGCCTAGAGACTTGGTTTAGTGGTGGACTTGGCAGCAGTGGGTTTACAGCTGGACTTGATGATCTCAAGGGTCTTATCTAACCTGAATGATTTTAAGATTCTCTGATCTTCATATTTCTTCTCTTTCTGTAAACCTGTTTTCAAAGGTGGTGGCCACTCCACTTAGACTGCACACACTCTGATCATGTACCAAATCCTTCACAATAATGATATGTAGGAACTTCGCTTTATTCGGGTTGCAAACATTCTGACCACTCTGACCAGAAGAAAAATGCAATCTCTAGCTCAGAAGGGTCTTATATTTGCTAAAACTTGTTTAAGGATGAGAGCCTGTTAAAACTTATGCTGGAATCCCATCACTGAAAACACTTAAGTCAAAGTAGCCTTAAATTTTTTTGCACCTCTGCTCTGCATTTGCATGTGAATTTTCAAATAATGAAGTCACAGACCAGCAGATGCAATGCTGTATTGCACAAAGTGCAATAAACTACCCAGATCTGGTAGTTTAGCTGCAAAGTAAATGTTGAGTATTAGTCTCTTGAGTATATATGTCTACTAGCAATACCTTCTATTAGGATCTTGTTTGCCTGGACATGTCAAGCACTAGTCCTTCAGAACAGCTTCTGGTCTAGTGTATTTGAAAGACACCCAATACTCAATAGTGCTAACATATATATGAACTACTATGTTAGAAAAACACAGATCTTAAATATTAAACAAAGATGTTTTATGGGGGAGGGACAAGTGAGGAGAGATGCTTTGTGCAATGCTGCCACTAACTACTGGATTGGAAGATGTCTTCTCACCACAGTTTTCCAGAGTTCCTCTATAATAACCATCCTCCTCCAAGCATGTTGGGTATTCTTATTCAGCTGCCCTATTTTTTAATTTTTTCCGTTCATTCTAAATGGGCTTGACCAAGACTTGACAATCCATTTCTGATTCCACCTAGCCAAGTTGAACTTGCCTGCTCCACCTCTCCTGACCGCACCACTTTGGAGAACTGTAAGGTGTGGCAGGTGAGCCAGCTCCACGAGGTGGAGGCAGTGAGCAAACAAAGAAGAGCCTCTGTGCTGGAAGTGTGGCGCAAAGGTTGTGCTGAAATTTGTTACAGCCTCCACTGCCTGGATTTGACAAGAAAGAGAACTTGCCTGATACCCTCCCAGCATGGTTACTGTGCCACTGTTGGGTGGCAACAATGGTCATGAGCCTTTTTCTCCCTTTGATTTTTGTGGTAACTGTAGCATACCTAGATAGCTCACAGAAGGTCTGGTCAACCCATCTGTGAAAAAATTGCTTCTAACTTTCAAGACCTAGGTCAATATAACTTGTAAGAAATTAGAGAATAGAACTGAGCAACATAAAATATTTTCTCTTCCTACGCTATAATAAAAAAGGTACAAATTTCAAGGTTTGAGAAAAAATGGGCTTCATAAAAATGAAAGTGAAAAAGAGAAGAGCAGAGCAAAAAACAACTCTCCAAGTAGAATAAAAAAGGAAAGACCAATCCTCATGCAGATGAAAAGATAAAGATTCAAAACAGAAACAGAAAATTTCTTGGCAATGATAATCCTCAGTCCTGTAAAATGACAGAAGCTGTAACATATCAACAACTACAGTTTGAATCTCTTTAAAGCAGATTATTCTGCATATACAGAATGCTACAAAGTAGTGTCCACTTCCAAAAGCTGAAGGGTCTGCTCACTGTGCTATTTTTTCCCAAGCACAGATCAAACCCTCCTGAAAGACTTGGAGAGAGACAGATACCTCTATGTATCTCTGCTTCTCAAAATGTCTGTGAATCAGTAGAGATGTGAATGCAAACTATTAGTTTTGTTATAAGACTGCCTGCAACTAATCAGAATTTCAAACCAAAATGCAAACTTGCACACTAGGAAGATTTCATAAATAAATTAAATTTTAAAATTTTCAACAAGACACTGGGAAAAAATAAACTATTCCTGCAACATGTTAGATAAAGATTTTGCTAATCATTTTCTCAGACTTAATGTTTACAGACAGAAATAACCATCTGATTACTAAAATAATTTTTAATTAGCTTCATTAACCCAAATTTAATAGCACATAATAGTCTGTAAACTACAAATATACTCTACTAGACTACATATAGGTCAAAAAACAACAAAGTTTTTATGCATATCAGTACATTTTGAAGAACAGAAAACATTAAAATATGAAAAATAAGGATAAAATATGAAAAACAATTATTATTGCAGACACTTTACAGAAACAATTTAGTATCCTATTTAAACAAATTACCTTGTAAAATAAAATATGGATTTAAACTAATATCTGTGAGCATGAAGATATGATTATTAGAGAAAATACTAATAGCAGAAAATACTAATTGACCCGAACAGAATTTTGGTTCACTGAAAACTGTTTTTTTTTTTTTAGTTTAAGATATCTGTGTAACTACACTGTCAATCAAATAACCTAAAATATTAAGTCGTCATTGCCCTTTTAAATCCTTTCAACTAGAATTCCCTAATTGTTCCCTCACTTTATCTCACTGTACCAGTAAGTAAATAAATTAACAAAATAGCTTTTATCGCACAGAATAACCTTTTAACTGAAGGATTATCTCTGGTTTATTTTTCATTTCTTTCTCTGCAGATAGCAGTTCATGCCTCATTGATTAGTTTGCTGAGGTGGTGACCAGAAATGAAAACAAGGTCTCTCAGATATTGCCAAGACCTGTAAATATATATATTAAAAAAAAAAAAAAATAAAAAGAGGCGGGGGGGAAGCACCAAAGCTAATATATGTTATACTTCCAGCATTCAGCTTTTAAGCCAATGAGAGTTGATGGTCAGGAGAGGTTCATTTATTCTAATCAGCCTTAGCCAGGATGCAATTCCACTAAAGAATTCTAAAATATCATCTCTGTGGTTTGGTTTTGGTTTGTTTTTTAGTTATACTTTTAGAGGATTTTCTTTTTCCTTTATTTCTTTTTTCCTCATTGAGTTTCACTTTTAAAATGTGCCAACACTCTAATGATATGTTATGGAGGTGTGGATCAGTACTGTTGCAAACCAGGATTTTATATCTCTTTCTGAAAGAAATTATTTCAAAAAGTTGAATTCCATTTTGAAAATTCAAAAATATTTTCTCCAATAAAGAGTTAGTTTGGGTTTGCTTAGGTTTTTCGTGTTTTGTGTTTTAAACCTTCATTTTTGGAAGAAAATTTTAGTTTTCTTCAAAATCACTAGATTAACACTATGTATGTCAAAGTCCTCTATTCCCATGTCTGGCAAGCCTCATTCTTTAATTACATGGACAATGACTTCAAGTGCAACAAAAAATTCAGCTGTTCTGTTTCTTTAGACTTCAGCCTTTTTATCAAGTCTACGTGTATCACCAATAGGCATGATACCTTCTATGATGTGAAAAACTGAGTTTATCAGCATAGCTCTCCTTAGTTTTAAAAATAATATATTATGTCTCTTGTGTTATTGGGCTCAGAACATAAATATCAAAACAACACGCACATACTAAACACGGATTAGAAGGATCAAGATCCAAAAGAAGAAGTAATGTGAATTATGTATATGCTGATAGGTTTCAAAGATTCTTGAACAACCTTTATAAACAGTCACATAGCTCTCTCTCGTGCCATTTCATGCAAGTCAGATTTTACTACTGGCCGCTGGAGAAGAAGAGATAAGAGTCACGTGAGGTGCATCATACAGTCATTTCTTAAACGTGAAAATTTCACTGACACGCTGATGTAGCATCTTGGACAGAGATGGTATATTATTGAAGAGGCAACTCCACACCCCCCTCTTTTCCAGTTGCCATAAAAATACGGAAAATTAACCACAATTAATATTAGCATGCTCTGAAAGTTTTAACCCCACAAAAAGCAAAGATAATGCAATGGTAATTTTTTCAGACCTCTATTACCTCAACCTTGCTGTATTCATAAACAGATTAAAAGATAATTTGCATACAAGACATACATGGACTTCTCTAGCATATGAACAACTGATTTCAGACAAGTGGTGTATGCAGAACAACATTTCAGGTAAAAGAATCTGTCACTATGGCAAGTAACATAACTCATTCATTTTCAACATTGGCACAACATGACAAATCAAGAATAGCAGGAAAGCTTTTTTTTTCATGTCCTTGAAGCAGGCATCAAGCATTTGTTTTGTTTTAACATTAATTAAGCCAAATCTGATAACATGTTTTAATTACACAGCACAAACTACTGTTCATATGAAGTACCCTGCTGGTAAAAATGAAGGCCCTCATTCAAGAAATTGCTTAATCATGTGCATAAATTCCTTTAAGTTTAGGACAGAAAAATTCTTTGATTAAAACTAAAATGTCAAGGTTCTACCAGTGCTTGAAGAGGCCACTTTCATTGCACAGATCCTAAGTATGTTTCATAAAACCATACTCTTCATTTCATTTAAAATAAAAATACAGTAAATGAAAGAATCAGATTACCTGCAATCTAGCAGGTTTTGATGAGCTGGCAATAAATAAAATATTTATCCATGCATACATAGCATTAAAACTGTACTATTTTAAAACAATGTTTTAAAGTTAATCAAGACTTAAAATGAGAAATATATTTTTTCTTCTCAAATTCACTTTTTTCAAAAGAAATTAAAGTTGAAAAAACTATCACCACCAATGGTTAAGAAATAGCACAAATTATTACTAATTTTTATACTTCATCATTGCCTTTTCCACCTTAGTAGCAAGTAATAAGCTGTTAAGGTTCTAGCCTCAGACAAAAAAAAAGTATTTGTTTCATTGCATGATTAGTAAATTGAAAATACAAACTCTAGTTAGAGCATACAGGACTGGATTTCTTGTATTTGTTTACTAAATAAACAAATTAATGTTGTCTGACTGCATGCATTTACACAAACATTTTGAAATAATATCTAACATGATAAAATACTTTAGGTATCTACTTGTTTTCTTTGTGCTTTGGTCTATGACATTTTCCTATTAATTGCCACTTTCTCAGCTGATTTTAATGATCCTATTTCTATATTAAATTAAATCAATACATACCAAAATATTAAAGTTCCTGATGTTTACTCCATGATACCAACAGGCTGATTTAAGAAGATATTTCTTAATCCAGACAACAATTTCTGGATTCTATAGGGTTTCAGTTAGCATACATTTCCACTTATTTTCTTCGTTAAAATCCCAGAATAATGTATTAATAATACTTAAGAGCCAGAACATGTTCCCAGAAAAAACCTAAATAGAGCAACATTTTTATTTCTATCTTATCATTATAAATGAAGTAATAATTTTCACAGCATCCATCTGCTCAAAACTTAATATCAAAGAGATGTTAACATGGATATGCCCATAAAAGCTCTGGGAACTGATAAAACAGGAAATAAATTTCTTAACAATTTTTAATTTTTAGCCAACACTTTCATGTGCCTCTCAATCCATCAAAATGTAAGTAGAGCTATATTTTAAAGAAATGGAAAAAATATTAATTTTGAATCTTTAGAATACTGCATTGTTTAAGTTTTCCATGTTATGAACTAGATAGTGTCTCTATTTTAATGAATTATGAGCCCTTTGCCTGTTAAGTTGTCCTTGATCTAAAGATTATGCTCCCGCTAAAGGTACATTATACAAATGTCTATATTCAGTCATCTTTTGTCAATGCTTTACTATCCATTTAAAAGATCAAGATCAACATAAAGGTAATAAAATGATACATAATAGCAGACAGTTATGTTCTCTGTACTTTACTTATCAGTTCTAACTAAGATGTCTTTATCAAAAGGTTCATTTTCATGCAGTAGTGAGTTTATATCAATCAGTTATCCCTTACACCTGTCAGAACGTTCCTACACCCAGATAAATGTGACTGTTATCAGATACTAGTAGAAGGATAATGTAAAACTGCTCTATGAAAACTATTCTTTATTACGGCTCCACAGATGTTTCCTGTTATAAATATCCTACATTGTAACAAACAATACTAATAGCATTCTGTGAATAAAGAACCAAAGAAGAAAAGTCCTCTCAAGATACAGGCCTTCAATGCCAGAAGCAAATTTATCACTACCTTGTCAGCATTTTGTAGTATATATAGAAATCACCACATATGCAAAGCACCAAATGCATTCTTCATACATCTTTCAAAACAATAAAGAAAATTCATGGAAAAAAAAAAAAGGTCCGTTATTGTGGTCAAATCGATTAAGAGGAACTGAGTGAGCTGTATTACACCAATAATTCTAAAGAAAAGTTCCCCATTAACCAAGGGGTCTTTTTTTTAAAAAAAAAAATGAGGGCACAATATCTTCCTACACACTTGCATTGGCCTTTTTTTAATATTTCAATTCAATTACAAAAAATTTGCACCTATCCTATTTGGGATATTTGGGACGTATTTTCTTCTGCTTATGTGAAAATGTAAGAAATCAGATAGAGGTAAATTGAAGCAGCCATGATTCAACAATATAATCAGAGTATCAGAACGGAATATAAAAAACTCATAGGTTTTTAGTCTATTGAAGCCTCAGTACCTTAGGACTATACAAGTTTTGGGATTTTTTATTTACTCATTGTGGTAATAAATACATTTTCCCAAAGCTGAAATCAACCTTTTTCTTCACGGAATAACAATTTGAATCCAAAATTTTATATAAAACTTGTTTGACCACACCGTCCCACAGATATAAAATTTAAAATTTATTCCTTCTAATACATCATATTTTCATTGCCAGTTGTGAGGCAATGCTTGTGAAAGAACAGTGCATAAACCTGCTATCAAATTCTTAATAAATTAACTAATAGAACAGTAGGTTGAAGAATGCTTCAATATTAGAGCAGGAGACATTTAGAAAATATGTAAGTAAACATTAATTTCACCTACTTAGCCTAGAGAAAAGACAATTTGAGAGGGAATATTATCAATGCATACAAACCTGGGACAGGTTTCAAGGGGATGAGGTCAGACTAATTTCAGTTGTGCCCAGAGACAGAACAAGGGGCAATGGGCACAAATTGAAAGACACTAAGTTCCCTCTGAATATGAGGAAAAACTTCTTTGCTTTGAGGGTGACAGAGCACTGGAACAGGCTGCTGAGAGGTTGTGGAGTCTTGCTCTCTGGAGATACTCAAAACCCACCTGGACGTGATCCTGCGTAACCTGCTCCGGGTGACCTTACCTTGGCACAGGGGTTGGACTGGATGATCTCCAGACATCCCTTCCAACCCCAACCATTCTGTGATTCTGTAACTAGAAATAGGTGAGGCAAGCAATACTGGATTTTAATTTTGTATTCATGTGCCTCGTATCTAATTTTTTTCAAAAATGTCTTTTGCTCAATTATTGTTTTGGCTGCTTTGAAACAATAGGTACAAGAAGACTGAATTTTTTTTTCATGTCCTTGAAACTGTTTATGGGTATCTGTGAACAGATCTTCTAAGGTTATGTTTCATAACACTTTCTAAGTGAATCATAGCGGGTATTCCTATATTGCCTGCAGCAGCAGCAGCTGTCTTTTGCCAATGGCAGTTGCATAGCAGCTTACAGACTCTGTAAATCATCTACTCTACAAGAGTTATAAATATTCCATTTAAAGAGAATCCCAAAACAAAATCGTTATATTGTATCAGCTAGATGCCCACAATGGGTAACACAACCCAGGATAACCTTGCAAAACAACAGTTACCTTAGCAATGTTAGTAACCTGATTTTTAATAGTCTTTGCTTTCAATTTACATAGAAACTGAACAAGCAGGTAATCCATGATGTTGTGAAATTCAAAATACACCAAAACTGAGTAGCAAAGGGTTCTAACTTTTGATCTTTATATTCCCTTTGCCTTTTTTGAAAGAGGTCAGGAACTTTTTTCTTCTCAGATACATACTAGTATCTCTGGGATCTACCAACTATTCCCATGACTCATAACTTTCAGAGCTGTTGCCAAGTCTACCTGGCGCCAGCCAAGTCCTATATGATGTAGGCAAGTCAAGAGTCGTTAAAACCACCAAATTGTGTGTATAATTACTACATTTTGATTACTCAACAAATGCTTCAAACCTTCTAACCTAACACTTCTGTGTATCTGCCATTTGTCAGTGTTCATGAAAACAAAGCTACAAATCAGACCTTCACAAACCTTTCCATTCTATGCAGCACCCAACCACACTGAAAGTCTCCCTTTTAGCCAGCACTTGAAAGTGTTACCAATGTTGTGGGTTGAAGAGGAGAATTTCTGGAGCATTTTCACAAGACTGAGGGCCTTGGTTCTGTCATTTGGATTTTTTGAAATTTTATTTATTTGTGCTTAACAGAATTAGAGCTAATTTATATTGTTTCAAATGAAAAAAAAAATCACAAAACAGAATCACCAGCTGATTTTTTTTAAATGTATCTTGGAAGCTATTTGTTCTGATTACCTTTCGCACCAGTTTGTCGAATATTATACATACTAATAAAATCTACAAATTCTACTTTTACCGATGTGAGTATTCACATTGACTAAACAGTTGGGAGGCTGTAACTATAGTATGAGATACAATGTGTCTGAAATCAGTGAAATTCCTATTTATTGAAACTATGCACATATGCCAGCTCTTCCCTCATCTTCACCACATGCATGTTTCCAAAACTCACAGAGAAGTGCAGTAAGAAGAGAGGGATCATGAAAAGTCCTGTAACTTGCTATGCATTCGGGATATGGTCAGACCCTTATTAGATTTAATCAGGTTCCTTCAGTGTCTCCCACACTGCTTGGGTCTGATTCTCATTTTTGAAAACAATAGTCATATAGTGGTAGGTTATACATTACAAACACCATTAGAAAATGCTAATCTGGCATTAAATAACAAATTAAAAAATGAGTAGCCACTGGCACTGGAAGTACATGCAAGGACCACAGCACACCTAACTAGGAGAATGAAAGACCAATTTTAACATCAGTGTACCTTTTCCAAAGCCAAAGAAAACCACTCAACAAGCATAATTTTAAAGATATATACAAACAAGGCAGCTGAAGAACTAGACTTGTAACTTCACCCTACAAAATACTGTGTTACACTTAGAACTTACCAAAATTAACTTTTTATTGTTAAAATAGAGAAATAGAATCAAAACTGAATTTGAATGGAAACTGGCTGTAAATATTGTGATAATGATTGAAGAAAAGTATAGGAGGCACAAGGCAGATCTAGTCTGTCACAGTATGGTTCAGTGGGCATAGTGGTACTGAGTCAAAGGTTGGACTTGATCTTGGATCTCCTTTCCAACCTTAATGGTTGTTTGATTTTGACTCAGAATTTTTGAACCTTTTGAAAGGGACCTTTGGAGGTCGTCTAGTCAAAACCCCGTTCAGGGAAAAAATAATAAGAACAGGTTACTCAGGGCCTTATCCAGGTGAGCTTTCAACACCTTCAGGGCTAGAAAACTCTCTACCATGCTGAGCAATATGTTCCAGTGCTTAATGACTCTCACTGTGACTTTATTTTTCCTGCTATCTGTGGATAGAATTCCACTTAGTGCAACCTAGGACTTTGGTTCCCTTGTCTTTTTGCAGCACCTCCCCTGAAAAAAGTCATCTCTAGAGTTCTCCTTGAGGCAGCTGGAGACCTCAACAAAATCCTTCCATTTCCTTCAGATATTAATGCTGAACAGGCCAGCTCCCACAGCCCATCCACACAGGACGGGTGTGCCCCAGCCACCACGGTGGCCTTCCCTGCACTCACTCCTCTACTTATCTCAAACTGGGGAGCCCAGAACTGGACCAAATGCTCCAGTCTCACCAGTGTTGAAGAAGAGAGGGGAACAATTACTTCTTCTGACATACTGGTTAAACTTGATAACCAAGTATAAGTGGCCACCTTCACTGCAAGAGCATGCTGGACACTGATGGACTCAGTTAGTTCCAAGGCTTCCTCTCTGGGAAATTAGCAAAACTCTCAGCTAACAAAGAGGAAGTTTACTCACTGACTGAGGAAAAAAAAAATTATGTTTCTTTTGACTGGGAAAAGGATGGATTTTGAAAGAAAATATATCAGGAGGAGTTGGCTAAAAGTTCTCATTCTAGTGGAAATTCAGTCAGATGGTAATTAAGCCTAGACATGTTATCTTGAGGGATTCAAGCAGTGGGGAGATCTTTCTGCTCCCTCCACAGCCAAGGACAGGCACAGCAGAATGATTCTGCTCCTTTGAGACCAGAAAAATTGGTGGCTTCTCACTCCATGAAACCAGGACAGTGATTCTTCTCCTGAGAAGCTCCCTGGTCAGCTAAAAACTAACCTGAGTCTAAAACGACCTGACAACTATCCTGGTAAATAAACCAGATCATTTTAACTATCTGGTTGGGATGCCAAAAGGCACAACACAGCTAAAATCACCTTCTTCCCAAAACCACACCAGGGTAACAATTTGACACTTGCACAAAATCCTGTCCTGGTGAGTCTAGCAGTACATACGCAGCCATTTAAACTCCGTTTGTGGAATGAATCTAGTCATGCGGAATTGGCACTGTGCTGAGGATGTCAATTCAAATTCATAAATGCTGAAAGCCAAATCGAGATCTGTAAAAACGTCCTTTTCAAGGAGATCTTATAATTACCTCTCACAATTACAGCAGATATATTGGGCCTGATTCCTCTCACAAGACGAAATTCGTGCTTTGCAGAGAATCCCTATGTATTTCCACTAAAACAATTTTTTGTTATAAACTTTATGCAGGCCTTCTTGAAAAAACTATGCATTGTAGGCAGTGCAAATTGTAGCATATTACAGTTTGTTAAATATGATTACAGAGACATTTTAACTTGTGGAACTCTATTTGTATCTCGTAATTGTGAAGTCAAAGATCTCCCTTTTCTTTCACCTTCATCCATTCTTTCTACTTTTAAGATCAAAGTCCATTTTCATATTTAACATAGAAAGAGCAAGTAAATAAAAACAGTATGCAGAGAATAAAATACATGTGGCATATATGCATAAATTCTAGCTAAAGGCTTCAAAATTCTTCTATGATTTTCTACAATTTCCTTAGGAAGAAATAGAACAAGATAGATAAATTAATATATTAATCTATATATATAGCACATATATAGATATATATCTTCATATGTAAAAAATTATAGCTTTCAATGGCCAAAAGCTTATTTCTCTAGGGAGGTTACTGGTCTTTCTATTTAAATGCACCCACTAATAAAACCAATCTGAGTGCATGTTAACTAGCTCAGTACAAAACTTGGGACCTTTCATTTCTCTCTAACTATCAATTTTATTTCACAAATTGAAGTCTCAAGCTAGAATAGAATCTCTAGGCAAATAACAGTAAGCAATAATTCAAAGCTCGTTATAAAGCATTATAAAAGTCTACATGGTAAACACAAAGCCATGCCTGAAATAGCTCATACAGGATGTACAATGCTGACATGGCTGGATCATCTTCCCTCCCCACCTTTTGCTAGTTCATTATCAGACATGGGGTCATTACTGGAGCTGCTTATTTAAGTTCTTGAAGAGACTCATACAGCCTTTTGTTGACAGAGTCACCATTTGAAGTTTGTGAAAAGAAAATGTCAGAATTCAGGTAAAATAATTGAAGAAAGATGTCTTCTGACACCTGTCTATAAAACATAAAAGGGCTGCAAATTACTTACAGTTCTGAAAAGGACACAGATAGGTTCCATTTTAGTAGAGGAGAATTAGAGCACAGAAATGAAAATCACTTTTACCTCTTGCTCTTCCCTTTCTTTTTCTTCAACTGTCCAACAATACATGTCATTCACACTGCAATTTTGTATCAAATATCCATTCAAACTTCCTACTTAAGCATTTGCCAGTCCTGTTAACTGTGTCCTGATAATTACAGACAGCAATCATCTGTATTTGGACAGTGGTCAACAAATATATTCTTTTCCAAACATGCTACTCTTCATGCCAGTCCCATTTTGTCTTTCTTTAGTCAGAGAAGTTCTAACATTTAATTTTTAATGCAATATTACTTCCCTTTGTTGCCATATTGTTTATGAAAATACTGAAAAATACAGATCAGTATTGAAGTTTCATGGTCCTCTGTGATAAGACCTCTCCCAAGTGGCAAGCAAAACAAATAAAAAATTGTCAGATTCCTACTTTTTCACCAGCTCTTTTCTGAATGACCCATGGTAACATAATTTCTATGCTAAGAAACCTTGCAGGTTTTGGTTTTTTTGTTTGTTTGTTTGTTTGTTTGTTTTGTGAATCCAAGGAAGTTTTATCAACTGGACAGCCCTTTCCTGCATATTCACCAACCTTTTACAGAGGCCATCTACCAAGAAGCTGTATTGACTCTTGTCCAGTACTTCGTATTTATCTAATGCCCATTAATATACTTATTTGTGAAGTACAGACCCAGACTTCCAGGTCTGATCTCTAACACCCTCAAGAACCCTTTCTGAGCACCATATTTGCCATGATTAAACCAACACCGACAGCATTTTAAGCAGCAGGTTACAACTTTGCATTAAGTGTTCAGCTATTTCATACCTGACTTCCCCTTAAAATAGAATGCCACAGGTCTCTTGGGACTCATCTTGTCAATTTGTCTTACACTTTCTTCTACTGAAAGTCTTGTGAGGCTCTTTATTTAAGCTCCCAGCTACTCAGGAACATCCAGAGGAAGTAAGCCCTGCTGCACAGTGACACAGGCCACTTCTCCCAGCAGTTCTCCACACCTGCTCACAGCTGACTTGCAGAGCTCTGTCTCAGAGATGAAAGGATGTGCAGGACTCCTCTCTACCTACTCATTTGCCATAAAAGACCAATTTTCTTTACCCTTCTCCATGTTCTTGCTACTACTTCTGATCTTTTCTTTTGGTGGTATTTACAGGAGTTGCAAGCCAGTAGAAAATCACCTGCAGGGACTGCTGGTTTGGCCATGGAAACACTACCAAGTAACACAAACTCAATCAGTGAAATAAGGCTCAAGAACCACATCTTGCATAACTTCACTGCCTGTATTTCTCAAGTTTGCTCAACTTTTGCTCACAATTCAAGCAGATTCTTGCCACATTCTTAACAGCTAATTTAAAACAGGTGTGAGAGGAACAGGATCAGTACCCTTGTTCCAAAGACAGCTGGGAATAGCAGGCACTGTTGCAGAACACTTTTATCTTAGAATTCTGCTTGCTAAATGTTATTTACAACCTTCTGCGTTATTTATCATTTTATCTCATTATGTATTGTCTAGAGATGCAATTTTCAAAATGGGGTGGGAACACCTTGTTTTAGTGGAATTAGATTTAGCATTTAAAACATTCATATAGCCAATCAAAGTTTAATGAACTCTTCTGCAGACACTGTTTATTTTTGGAAAAGTTTTAATAACTTTTCCTGTAATTAAAAATAGCATACAATATCAGAAGCCAGCAGCAATTAAAGGTAATCAAATTTGGGAAATTCTGTAGGAAGTACAAAAAAGATCTGTAGATATTTTGTTCAGTGGTTGTTATCAGCTGAAGTACTGTTTGCTTCACAAAACAGAACAATGCTTATCATTAAAACACAAAAACATTTCTACTAAGTTCTTTGCCTGATTTTCTTCTTTCATAAAATGCACTCCATGTGAAACAAGTCTTCAAAAAAACAAGGCCTAAAAAACCCTACTACTCAGGGTGCCTTTGAGGATATTTAATTAAAATCTAATCCTGCATTCATTAAGGCTCACATAAATTAAGCTGTCATTCATAAGATTTATGGATTCTCATTTGCATATTGCATACAATTCATCAATTACTCAAGTATGAAAGGAGCACATTTCCCTTGGAGCTGCATGCTACCCTGCCAACATTTGAAATGAGGGAAAGAGCAAGACTGTCAGGCATTCACACAAACTTTCTTCCAAATGTCTGCTCCTTGATTAATCTAATTTTCTAGCTATTCCTTACAAGATACAACAACAGCCCTTCTGCAAATTTCTATTATTTCTCCTGTCTTCATCATAAAATCTTCTTGTCTTTTACTAATACTTCATGTCTGACTGATTATTATTTGTTTGCTAATGATATGGCATGAATGTTTTCTTTATATAAATGCATAAAGCACACATCAGAGTTAAAATAAAATGATTAGTATTTTCAGGTCTTGATTTTTCTGTTTAACATCACTAATTCGCTTAGCTGAGCTTAGTAAAGAACCTAAGCAACGAGAAAAAAAAGCCCAACAAATTATAAATCTACCATTTAAAACAGCCATCAGTATTGAGCCAGATTATTTCTCTTAGTGTATAATGGTAATGTGCACATAATTAAACCATTAAAATTTAACGTTAAAATATAATTAAGAAAAGACAACAAATGTTTAATGTGAAAAATCAGCTTATTCCCAGATGCTGTAGTGTGTACCTGACTGCACTTCTGAAAGTTGTAGGCAAAGTAGGGATACAGGTTAGGGGTTTTTTTGTTGCACATAAAACATGCTGTGTTAATTCAATTGTCTTCTCTAGGGAGTTAATCTTAATTTCAGTGGCACAACTAGGAAGTAGCAGTCTTTGCTTGCCCAGTCTCTGGATACCTTCCAACATCCATGTGATCAGGTGCTGAATTTAATGCACAACACTCACTCATGTCTGTGAGTTTCTAAATTAAAATATAGGAATGTATCTGTACCACCTAAATAACTCTGAAGATCTGCTCCAGATCTATTGGCTCATTTTATATTGTTAATTACTTAGCCAAAAAAAGGTAGCATAAAAATACCAAAATAAAGTCGTGGTTTTCTCAAAAATAATTTTGTTTAACACATATAAGGATGATAAGGTATGAAACAAGAAAAATCCAACATCAAACATCTGTGAACTGCTTAGAGAGATCACGTAACGCTTTATAGTGATACTTCTTAGACCAAGGTAACAGATTTTTTTTTTAATTTCAGTATAAAAAGTGTTGGGATCTTTAAATATGTGTAATATAAACCAAAGAATTTCAGACCCGATGGAGAGCAAATTAGAAATAAATACTTCAAATATTAGTGATCTAAGGTTTTATTGTTCAAATGTGTTCAGCACCAAGTCTAGCTTAAAAGTCATATGCTGCCTCTTGCCACAAAGGGACTGTTGAACATTTGGGCTGGATTACTGAGTGGCAAACAAATATTTTTTCTCTTCTCTCCTCCCCCAAATCTGTTTAAAAATGAAGAGAGATTTCATTCTAAACATAATTGCTAACATAATCCCATGCGAATAAAGTTAACTAACCCTGGAAAAATAAACAGATGACTAACTTTAATCAGAGAAATGAAGTCATCATTATGCTTGGTTTATAAAATAGATTTTCATTGTCAAAGATAACATAACGGGGGGGGAGTGAGGGGGGGAGGTCTATTATTTTGGTTTGTTTATTTTGAGTTAGCTGTTCTACTGTAGACTGTTTAGGTCCACCCCTGAATAACTACCGCATTTATTGTCTGTCTTTTTAACTGTTGCATTCTCTGAGTTTCAAATTTCTCAGCATGAGCTGTCTGCTTAATTCCATCCAAGTAGTGTGTAATGAGAAAAGAATTTTCCCTGTCTACACTAATATAGCTTATTTTATTTCCTGAACCCAAACCACCTGTTCAGATTTTCTATTTAAAGCTTTGTAAGGCAATCAACTACCTCAGGACATTTGTGCTGAAATGAAAGACAATCAGAATGAAGCTGCAACTTCTTCAGACCTGATCCAACAAAAAGCATCACCTACAGAGCACTTTCTTGGCTCCAGGGTCAGGTGGAGTTCACTTCATAAAATTCTCATGAGATCTCACATGTGATTTTCTTATTTATGTGAAATTTACTGAAAATATTTATAAATTTAATTCTGCAAGACATTTTGAGATAAAAAAAAATAAATTACTATAGAATTTATTTAAGATTAAAACCTAAAAATCTTTCTAAATGTTAAAATTACTTAATCAAGTTTTTCTGAGTCTGAAGATATAAATCTAGGCCAAATCAACTTACCACAAAATTTCTGTGACTAGTCTATACTAGAACGACCTATCTCAGTACTAAGAAACAGCTCATCTGAAAAACTACATTCCAAAAAGATAACACAAGACAAAAAAAAAAGTGTTCTGAAGCAAACACAACTCCAAACTTAAGACTGGACTTTGCCTACCACTGTAAAATAGATTCTCTTCCAAAATCTCTGAATATTTACGTTTTACATAATTGCAGATCCAATGCAGTTTGAATCCTGTGTAATGAGGGCAATGGAATAAAAAGAAAGTTATTTAACATTATTCTGGGCTATTTGTTTTTCAAACTTTCCTCTTTATCAGCACTTTCACTTTGTCATTTAAATATACATCTCCAAATACAAGCTTTGTATGAATTTTGCCTTGAGGAAAAAGTCTCATTCAGTCCTTCCTGGAGGGAAGACTTTGGAGAAGAGGGATCAGCCTATGCACAAGATCAGCCTAAGTATTTCCATAGCTAAAGCAAAGTTTTGTAAAATGTATCCGAAACAAGGCCTGTATTTCTGAAGGCATAGGAGAGGGAAGCTTCAACTTCTTCTTAACAGTATGAATCTAGAAAAAAGCAATAAGAAATCTGTAGGGATATGTGGTTACAAGAAAGGTTTGAAAATACATACATGCATTGCTTTGTGTCTCTTTGGCCTACTTAACTGATAAATTTATCCACCCTTTTCCCTTTCTCTCCCACTTTTCTGTAAATATGAGGGAAGGAGGCTGGGGAGGGTAAACAGAACACTAAAGTACAGGGAAAAGAGGAAATTATTTGTCTTGAACCACACAGACAGAGCAACAAAAAAATCGCAGATCATCTTTTGTTACACAAAAAGGCACTAGACCTGGGATATGTTGGCACCTTGACTCCAAAGATTAAGAGCTTTCCCTTTCTCCGTTCCTGTTAATTATTTTCAAATCTGTGTAGATATAACACCTTCTTCCTTCCTTTTCATTAGTTCATGAATGTCTGCAAGACAGAAGTTCTGGTCTGATAACACCTGCTGAAGCACAAAACCCCTCCTGTGGATGCCAACCCAGAGCCAGTGAGATTTAAATGCTGGAGCTGGTTCAAACACCTAGGAAATTTTCAGATAAAATCTTTACTAAAACAAGTTAGGATTAAAAGTGCATTTTATGGGAGTTCCTGTAACCTCACCAGAATATTATCATTTCCTTGCAAGAACTCTGCATGCTTTAAATAAATTGTCACAGAGTGACATCTTAAGTAAGATTAAAAATAAAAATTGAATGTCCCCATACACTTACATGAACCTAAAACTGCATCTCTCATAAGAAGAGCCATTTCATCTGTATTTGTTAATTATTCTTCCATGCCATCATATCCAGATGCAAAACAACATCATTTAAAATAACTCAAGACTCCACCTTTTTTCAAGTACTTGATTCTGAATGAAAGATTACAATCATAAATTCATAGTAAAAATTAAAAAAAAAAATAATATGGGATTAAACTTCATTGTATCTTAGTGAACCCAAGACTGACTAGATGCATCCTACATGAGAGGAATTTCTTTTTTTTAAATATACTTTGGAGAACTGCTAGATCATAGACATCTCTACCTCAGGGCCTTCTTTTTTCTCTTTTCACAGTCATTTTTGATGTCCTTACACAGCTGAAGTTTTAACCAAAAGGAAACGGAACAAGAAATCAAACTGTATGCTGCCACTATTTCTTTGGGCTTTTTTCCTAGTAAACAAGATTCACTCACACATCATCAAGATAAAATAATGGAGTTTGACTGAAAATGGCAGTGAGATTTAAAACAGAAAAAAGAGAAAATGGCAATGAATGACCACTTTTCTTGGTATATAAATGAACCATCCAGTTTACAGTTTATAGACATAAACACAGGCAACCCTGAACTTAAACTTCAGATAAGTGGGCTACTGGAATAAAGAACATCTTATGTAAAACTGTCTTTAAAGATGGTTACTTTTGTGAAGAACAAGAAAATTACATTTGATTCGATTCTTTAAAGAGTTAAATCTAACATCAAATTATGCCATAACTACTACATAGATACTCAGATATCAATGTATCACAACTAAATCCACGTATCGCCAAGTAAGCCCTAACTGATCACCCTAAATCTGTTACTAATAGATTAGCTGAAGTACCAATTAATATCGCAATTATCAAAATCAGCTTCCTTCCAAAAAAAAGCTTCTTTGTATAGATGCTTTCTTTTCCTCTCAAGCATTATTTAAACTCATGTAAGACCTTGCTTCTGCAGCTGCAGAAATTGTAAGCTGTATTAAAGTGGAAATGACACTAATGCTGCTGCATGTCGCTCTACAATACATGGGCACATGCAGGTGCCAAATCTGTGCATTTATACAATGTAGTACCACACACACTCTCCATGGAAGCATGTTTTGTGTTTATCACTACTGCTAAAATAACAAGATTTAAGTAGAGTGCCTGGAAACACCCAAAAGAGTCTTGAAAAGACAAATGGCCTCTGTTTTGCCAAAACCACAGCAGTTAAACAGTGGAAAAACTTTGGTGCCAGTGACTCATATGAGGCACAAGAAGCCTAGAGCAACAGTTGCAATCCTCATTACTAAGCACGGCAGACACCAATTCATTTTTCTACTAAACCGGGCAGCTTTCCCTCTTCTGTTATTTCAAACATTCAAGAATTAGCTTTGGCATACTGATAACTGCTTCAATTCTAAAATGATAACTGAGGCTACGATATATACACCATCTGCAGAGAAAACTTCTTTTTCAGGTGACAATCTCACATAGTATAGTACTAAAGCTTTTATCACACCTACCTATGGAATGTCAACAATTACCACTTGCTCTAAACAGAAGCTGTCTTATCTCCAAAGAAAGCTTAACAAGCAAAGACAGTAAGAAACAGGAGGGGCCCAAGAAGTCCCAAAGAGCATTAAACTATATCCTCTTAGGCTACAGATGTGTCCAACAAAGAACAGACAAACTGTTTAAACCTTTGAATTCCTTATGCATACATCAGAACCAAGCACAGCAACCGCAACCACCAAAAGCGACAGTCCCAAATATTTGAATGAATATCGTTATAAGGAATTGAACAAGACCTACAGCACAGTTATTAAACTGAAGTCCCTGTAGGGACTTCAAACACAGCACAACATACAGTGCACAAGAAAAGCAATTTCATAAAAGTAATATCTCAAACATAACATTTTGAGAAAGATGCTGTGAGCAAAAACTAGCACAGAGATTCTCTATTGACCACATGGAATTTGGCTGTTCATCTACACATCCCCCTCAAAGCCACAGATCTACAGACTCCCCACTGCTGGCTTTACTCTGTCAAATATCTTTTCATTCAGCTCTAAACCTGTCTCTGTTAGGTCAATCAACTTTCAAAATCACTAATGCTAATGGTTAGAAGGGTCAGTTTCAACTCTACTTTCCATACCTTAAAAGAATAATGTGACTTAAATAGCAAGTTGTAGAGTTCCCAATACTTATGGTTTGGGAACAGACAAAATACCGTATTATAGAGTAGGGCAGACAGTATCAAACTAGAGATTCATACCAGCCACGCACACCAAGAGGCAGTGACACAAGCAGATGAATTACTTCAGCCAAAGGACACCTCGAAGCAGAACTTATCAAAAGCACTCAATAACAAAGAGCACAGCTCTGGTCTCTGAACTTTGGTGACTTGGTTTCTATGAATGCTATCTTTTCTAATTTTTCTTTTTTTTTTTNAAGCACTCAATGCTGTACTTACCATGGTTTTTTTCATGAATTCATAAGAGTATTAGGAAGCAGCAAATAGGGTCAAACTCTAATTCTTCCCATGAGCTGTACAGAAAGAAAGAATACTTGCAGACAACAGGAAGGAAGGCTACGTCTTTTGAATTATTCTGCCACAAAATAGATTTACTTGAAGGGAAGCATTAGTAGTGGCACTGTCTGGGATGTTAAGACTTTGATCATCTTTGGCTGAGGCAACTTAAGGTGTTAATTGTTTTCAAGCTCTTTCAGCCACATAACATGGTCTTCCTTTCCTCTGGCAGAGCTTAGAAAAGGGAACATATAGCTATTTCTACATTTAAACATACAATTTCTACCTTCACTGGCTATTTAAGTTATTCTTAAATAATTGGGTTTTCACCCTCAGGTTTTTCCTGAACTGGTATTGCTGCCTACTGCCCCAAGCCTAGAGAGCATTTCAAAGCTGTAGTGAGAACAAGTGTACATATATATATATATATATTTCACTCAGAAATTTCATCAATATAGCTAATGTAAGACTTCTGTTTCTTGTCTAAGATAATCCACCATGAAATAAAATTTCCAGTAACCTACTGAAACACAAATACTTCTGCAAAAATAACTGTTCTTCAAATAATGCTTTTCTAAGTTAATTATTCTGAATGAAAGAATGACTGCAATTTTAGGTCATGAAATGAGGAATGAACAAGTTTTGGGATTGAGAGCCTTAATGACGCATACAGCAGTAAAAATTGCTTAAATCAAAATACACCAGAAAACTAACAGTTGAACCATTGACACGTAAAAACGTTATGAATGCTTTAAAAGTGCTTTTTCAAAGTGAAGACGATTTATTTTGATAGTTGTTTAGAAAACACAGAGAATATTTAACATGGATGTTTCAATTATTTGTCTGGCTTCACATTTTCAACATAAAGAAAAAAGTGTAAATATTTATTAATAAACATATAGTTTACAGTTCATTCAGTCAGGTGAGCAAGACCATTTATCTTAGCTACCTGTAGGCACTTAAAATGCAGATGCTGCCATTTAAATTTGTCACTCTGTGATCTTTTTGTAACCCATGTTAATCAATAAGCACTTTTATGTCACAATTCTCTTATTTTCTACGCCTACCTGATGATGATATTAATAGCTCTGTAGAATTTCTCTCTGTTGACTATATGCAGAGTCTAGATGACAAGCTCAGATGTAGACATGTACACCCCACACTGCAGAGAATAAGTATCACTCTTGCTCTCTTAAAATTGAATTCAGTGATGGTACATTAGCCTAAAGTGGTGGAATCTGTACTTTGAGCTGCTTTACCTTGTACCAAGTTGCCTCTTAATATTAAAAATTACTAATTCTTCTTCTGCAGAGTAAGTATCATTGCATTACATATTCCTTTAAACTGGCTTTGAATCCTTTCCAACTTAAATGGAGATGAAGGAAAAAACCTGCCACATGTTAAATTAAAGGAAATGTAACTTTTTTTTTTTTTTAATTAACCTCTAGCTTTTCATAAAGGCAACAATATCAATTTATATAGAGTGAGTACAAAAAATTCCAGGAGAGTCCAATGAAGCATACAGAGAATACAATAAAAGGTAAGGAAGTTCATCAGTATTTTTAAAGTTATCTGCATGTCTTTGAATCACTTGCACACTAGGAAAGTATGTAACCTTCCTCACAAAAGCCTGGTGTATCTTTGCATCTCACTCAGAGAAAATAAGGTAGACACTGTTCTATTTTTGACACATCTCTGTCAGGAGATCCTGTTCCTGGGAAGTTTAACATCATCTATGCTTCTGTCAGACATGATCAGTTAGACACAGATGCAGACATGCACTCCTCACTTGTGAGTTTTTTTCTTTATTTCACATTTTGATTCGCAGTCATGAAAAATGATACAGAAAAAAGTTTTTAACATATAATGATTTTTTATAAGTCTGTAATTGGATAATTGCTGTATTTTTGTAAGTCATAATAATTCAGTGTATTTTAAAATTAGTAATTTACAAAGTAACATGACTAAGAGATAAACCAGATGGTTGCTGCAAGTAGGTACACTAAAAACCACAAACCAGCTTGTAACATGGGGAAACTGATGGAACAGCACATCTTAGAATTTATTTATAGGCCTAAGAAACTCCAAATAATTTCAAAAAGAATTCTCAAGACAAAAAACAGGAAAAAAAATCAAAGAGTTTAAAGGACCACTTGAAAGGGTAAAGCTAATGTCACATTTTGAAGTCTCTTAAAGTATCATATGATATGCAGAATTTCCAGCTAACAAAACTGCAGAAGTTTAGGGTTGAGTTAGTTCACAAACGCTACTCTAAACTAATTCTCTTTGTGTTTTTTATAGATTCCAGTAAACAAATAAAATTCCATTTGGTTAAACTTGGTTCTGACGCAACAAGAACACATCTACAAAACATAAACCAAAAATGGGAACTAGACATTTTTAAACAGAGGTCACTTCAGTACTTCATATGTACTCTTTGTAAAAATACACAATACAGACATAATGTAATTTTTAAAAAAAAAATCTTCCAATAAACACAACTATGATTTTCATGGCATAATTCCCATATCAAAACATAAAGATAGGGGTTTTCTTCAGCTAAATCTCCAGCCATTGTACATCTTAAAGCCGTCTGAGGACAGACAAAGCTAAAGATTGCCTATTAATCTCTATATTATGATGTGTCATTAACTCTCCTGATTCCTTATTTGAAGTCCCACTAGTGTGCATTCAGCACCTCACCTTTTTTTGAGTAGATCCATTCTCTATTAGCCAAGATGCCAAGCTAGGTTCTTTCTACGAGTGACTAGCCTTTCCTGCCCGCAAAACATGCAAAACTCTGTCATTTTTCTTGGCATCTTGACTACTGACTTCCATCAATGTTCCTGTTTCATAAGTACTGGAATCATTTATGATATACCATAGCATACTGAAAAGTAAACTAGATCTGCATAAAATAATGCATATAATGTGCAAATCATAGCCATAGTCGATAAAGATAAATTGAGTGCACATACAACAAAGACAACAAAACCGTGATGGCTTTTTCAAAATTATCTCAGGTATTTAAAAACTGTTCCTTCCTATGCTGTGAGTTCTGAAAGGTCAGTTTGCATTGTAATACGTATGAAAAAGAATGTATTCAGCAGTAAAATACAAGAATGAAAAGTATCATTTTCTTGGACAAAGGGAATGTCACAGTGGAGAGAAACTAGTAGCAGAGTTAATTCAGAGTCAGGTTTTGGAACAGTCTTTTTAAATAATACATTAATGTCCAACACACATGGTGATGACACGAAGTTGGAAGAGGATTGAGCACCACACTGAAAGAACAGGATGGTCTTGAGGAAAGATGAATTTTAATGGAGAAAAGTTCAAGGTCACTCACTTAGGGACTATAAATAAGAGTAGCTGATGTAAGCTAAGAACTCCTAAGTAGGGAATAACGGAGGAGAAGAAATATCCGGGTTTATTAGCTGATCCCTGGGCGATTATCAACAACCATTGTGCCACAGTGATGCAACAGACAAATCTCATTCTGGAACATACCAGGCAATGTACTTCTGGAAGATCAGAAACTATGACTGACATAGGAGGTATCAGTTGAATCTTTTGCCTGTATAGCCTTAGAAAACCTTCTTCAGAAAAATAAAATTCACAGACAAATGAAAGAAATCAAGAAGGACCAAAAGCATGGTCTTAGAATGTGAAGGCTCCCAAGGCAAGGCTGAAAAAGTTTGACTTTCCTAATATTGAAAAAGTAAAGGCTGAGGTGGGATGTAATTCTTTTTAGCAGCAACAGGAAAGCTCTGATGGATTTTTAAAGGAATATTCAGACATTGCAGGAAACTGCAAGCTGCTCCAAGTTACAGTGTTGTGATCAGAATGATGCCAGTCACTGGAATGAACAGTCCTCTACCAGCTCACACAAAGCTATTGGTGCTACTAGCCATGCAGAAAAAAAAAAAAAAAAAGGAACTTTAACCTAAAGATTTGCCAAAAATTAAACTGGTTGAGGAAGCACTACACTGCGGTTTCCACAGTATTTCGTGTTTTATTGTTTACTTATCTGTTATCTGATGAGGTTTTATGCTATGCCCCACCAAAATGGTCCATGAACAATTTCTCACCTTTAAAGTGGTATTAGTTTGAGTAAAACACATCTCTTAAAAGATGTGTAAGGAGCTGCCAATAGGATGTGATGGCTGCAAGGCTTACTTCCTGTAATGCACAACGAGGACAAGCAGTCCAGATATTACACCTCAATTTAATATCGCCCACTATGACAAACTTGAGAAAAGTCTTTCTTTCTTCTGCATTCAACAATATGCAATCACCTCAAAACTCCATAATATGAGAAATCTATTGGAAATGCTTAAAAAATGAATTTCAAAAGAACTTAGTTATCAAAGCATCACAAAAGAAATCATAATTACTAATAGTTATTACATGAAATATCAAGATCAAAACTCCTTGATTCAAAACAGTTTCAAGCCAAAAAGTTACAAAGCACTACTTCCTTCAGTCATTTTATTTCATGTTACAAAATTCTATTTTCACTTAAATTCTAATATGGTTTCATAACTGTATATTTGATAAAAAGTAACAACATCACACTATAAATACTTCAGAGAACTGTAAGATAATAAACCTTTAAAATGCCAACAGTCTTAAGGAATCACAGCTATTCACAAGTGATCCAAATAACATATATCACTGTAACTTCTCCTTGGGGTTTTTTTCGCCTTTTACTGGTAGAAAATATTTTTCACAATTATAACTTTTTAAATACACATCTGTTAAATCCTTTAGAAGTACATAATGTTCTAAATTGTGGTGAGTAATGCTGATCTAATAATAACATGTTTTCTTTACTTAGTCTTTTGTTTTAAGCAAAAAGATATATGGATTAAATGCTGATTTTAGGAGACTTTGCTGTTAACTTCAGAGTTCAGCCAAAATCTAACTGAAGATTCCATAATTGCTTAAATAGCAGCTACTTTGACAATTGTCCTTAATTGGGTCCCAATTTAGCAAATCACTTGGCCATATGCTGAGGTCCCACTGGATTTAAGAATGTGCATAGAGTTGTGCACATGCATCAGAGCTTAGTTGAATTGGGCTTTAGCATTAGACATTTTAAAATTCTTTTAATTTCTGGAACTTCTCTAGGCTTTTGATTTTTATGTTTCTCCAAAGTTCTTGGGAATTTCAGCTACAATTTCTTCTCACTATTACATATAGGCATACAATTCTTTTACACAGTAAGTTTATTTCTAAATGCTAAGGTTTGGCCTGAAAAAAGAACTTCAGAATAATTAAATACATTTTAAAAAAAAGAGTAAATCAACTAAGAAGTGGATGGAACTAGACCTATTGCCAAACACCTAAAAATCAGATGTGCAGCTCCTTCAATTAATAAGAAAACTCCAAGAGTGGACAGACTAATTACCCACAAAAACTAAAGAACTGAAATAGTTGAGGTTGCCAACCAAATTTTACTACTTCAACTTTTTAAGTAATTTTGTTTTCCTACAGAACTCGGCCATTTCTGGAGCCAAACACAGCATAAGAAAGCTTTTCTTCCCCCCAAGGGGCATGTTCATTTCTCCCTCCTGTGCAGCTGAAATTGCATATATATTTGTCTAGTGATACTGATCCTCTGTGCTGAGACAGGAACTGTCCTTTGGGTCTTGTGGAGCCTGTAGCAACAGGCCTCTCTCATCTGGACATATCATCTTGGCAATATCAACAAACTCTGCTTTCAAAGACCATAATCCCAAATCAGTACAATAAACTACAAGAAAGAAAAAAAAAATATAGATATATATTTGGAGTTTTTGTATTTACCCTCAGGTGCTAAATGATTCACTAGGCATTCACTTCATATTTGCAAATATATTTAGGCAAATGGGCAGGGAGGACAGATGGGGGGAAGACTTGGGTTTATATGAAAAACCTCTTTCATAAATTATGCCACTGAGAAACAGGACTGTAAATCCATATTTTGGTATCTATGATATGAACAGACAGCAGATAACAAGGGTGTGTATTGAACTGATGCAGGTTTGAGTACCCCACCTTTAAAGCAGTTTGGTGGTACTACAAAAGATGCAAAAAACCAGCGACCAGGATTCAGACTCACCTGAATGACAAGATAAAATCACAAGTACGGTGGAAAGGATTACAAGGGAACTATCTAACTGTTTCATAATTTTTCACAAGAACTTGAGACTACCCTATGAAAACACCAGGCAAGAGGTTTGGAATAAACTGAGGCAGTATTTTATTTCAGCAACGCCCATGAAAGTCAATGCCAGAGGATGCTTTGATAGTCAAACTGTAATTCTGCTCAGAAAGAGCAGAATTTAAATCCAGCTGAGAGTCAATATGTAGTTCAGGTCTGGAAATCTGTAAATCGTTGATTGCTTGAAGACAGTGTGTGCAAAACTGAAAAAATCTACATCCTAAGCAGCCTCTACTGGCAAATACCACAGAAAGGGTAATGGATTAAATAAAACTCTGCCCTTCCTTTTACAAGATGATAAGGGAAGACAGGAAGGAGGTGCTCAGGCTAAAACTTGGTTGTACAAGCCAAATACGCTTTATTTCCACCAATATAAATATTGGCTTTTTAAATCAGAAAACTTTTCTCTGTGCATGCATGAGGCACTATAAGGACACAGAGAAGCAAACATGCTAAATGTACTAGGCATGCATGTTTCTAGATTTAGCCTGCACAAGGTTAATCTGTGCTATTCTATAGTTTAATTTTATATAATCTGTTAATTTGATGAATGAATTAAGGGTTTCTTATTAATATTTTTAAGCAGAAACTCCCATCCAGTTATATGTACAAATGAAGATGAAAAAACACTGTTAAACAAACAGTTCCTTTTAGTTTTTTCCACAAAGAAGTTAAATATACTGCAACCTATTCACAAATCTAAGACCTGTGTTTTAAAGAAGGATACCAAAAATCATGTGATGGTACTTATAATGGCACAAAATTAAAAACTCTGATACTTCGGCCTATATGAACAAGAAATTTCCTCCACCAAAAAGCAGTCGGAAAAAAACAGTCCTTGCTATTGTATCACACTGAAATGTGATTTTTATTCACTAGCTTCACCATATATTAAAATGGTCTAACATATGCATCTAGAATAATAATGTGTAGAAAAAAATTAAGATGGATAATCGTGCTTACTTTTTAATGGGAACTCAATTATGTTATTATTTCTATCTGCTAAAATTAAAAGAATACACTAACAATAAAATAAAATCATTTTTTTACATATCCAGGTACTTCTGAGACTGACAAAAGAGACCATAATAACACCAGCTGTCATATTCCATTATAGAAATAAGCATTTCTGAAATTATTAAATGCTACATTATCTAATTTCAGTATCATTGTGTTCCAATATTTCACATACACTAGCTTCTTCCAAAAACAGTTTTTGTGGAAACTTTGTAGAAAAAAAATCCAAAGTCACATCTGTCTTTTCACAGCTAATATAAAACTGAACTCAAAAGATCTTTCATTGAACTTCCAGAATTGTACTGACAGTAATAATGTCATCACCAATATTCAAGAGAGAAGTAAAGGAGAGTATAACTAGATCAAATTAATTTGCTGGGTTCCTTTCCTCTAAAAAAAAGGGAAAAAAAAGTCTAAACCAAAACAACAGGAGAGAAAAAATGACAATAGAGACTTTCTTCTGTTAAGTCAAGTACATAAAGAAATTAATATTTTTTTAAAGGGACATTTCACTGCAAAGTTGTAACTGCTCATGTATTATACTGGATTTTTAAAAATAGGAGATGCTTATGCCTAGACACTAAAGAGTTATCTTCAGGTGCAGAATTCAGCTGATCCTATACCAGACTGGTGATACAAATTTTCAGAGTACTACATAAATCTACAACATAATATCATAATACTACACTCATTACTTTAACTTTTCTTCTGTGGCAGCCTATGGCAACTGCTTACTTCACTGACAGCAGGATTGGCATAATTATTTTTTAAAAAACCATACAGATAGATACTTGATTTGTTTTATTTTGCAAAATCTAAGTCATTCAAAATTCAGGGAGAAAATAAAAGAAACATACTTTCAGAAAAACAATGCAAGTACTTCACTCTGACTTTCATAAATGCTTGTCTATGTCAGTTGTATCTATACTGGCAATCAAAATTAGACCACAAAACAGCATAATGGACATGGATTTTATTACTTTAATTTGATCATAGATCCAATAATGAAGGAAAGGCAGATAAAATTGACTAACTTAATATTTATGGGAACTTGAACTACTGAAGAGATTAGTACTTTTACCCAGTTAAGCTTCCAACTGTCAGCTGTCATTACAGGGCCTGTCAGGAAAAGCAAATGATACCAATGTTGAACTTGTAACATGAGCATTGGACCTTTTTACTGAGAAACAAAACACGCAAGTTAAACCAGGAAAATGCATTGCTTCCTGGCTTTACATTATGGACAGATCAATGCCCTGGTCCAGCCACAAAAAAATTACCTTTTGCCAGCTCCATTTGGTTTTCTCTGTATGAAATGTCAGTGGAAGCTATTGACAAATGTCTATGGAAAGGAAAAAAGACTCAGCTGACATTTTTTAAAAGAGCCAAAACCACCTCCACTCCCTTACAGACCATACCCTAAAAAATCATGGATTTTTGAGCAAGTTTGGTAATATCCACAGACACCAGACAAACCACAAACCTTTCTGGTGATAAGGCAGTCTTAAGCCCAACAGTGTGTTTGCAGCAACTCTGAAGTTTCACACCAGTCCACTGTTATGGGTGGGGTGCACACACCCCATATCTTTTAGTTCTAGTAGAAATGCATAATTGTGGTAATTTTCAGACCATGACATTTCAGGTGGAGAAGCAGTTCATGATACTTCACATAGAAATAGATAATAAATATAGAAGGTCAGCACAAGACTATCTGTATCAGGCTGAAAGGAGGCACGTTTACTCTCTAATCTGCCATTTTCTGAGCATTTTTTCTTCCTCCCTTTCAATCTGAATTACAACTTTTGTCCTTCACTACTCTGTTTTCACATACCCTTGCATGACATACAATCCTAAAGTAACGGCTCTAGTAAATCACACTCTTGCTAAATCTGTAGACCTATTACAGTCATTTCCATGGGACTGCTTGGACCTATTCAGAATTTTGACGACCTCATATCACACACAAAAAAACCCCAAAGAAAGTCTGAACCCTTAAAACATGATTGCTGTTTCCCTAGGCTCTCCTGATTCATGCTGGATGACTACATAATTACTCTGAAGTTCCATCTCTCCTTGGGATGTGAGCTGGTAGTGAGACTGGAAAATATCCATGCTAAAGCCCATTATTTAGTGATATGTATCGGAGTGATGCAGTATGGCTTTATTTGTGCACATACACAGAAGGTTTGAAGTGCCACATCACAGCATTGTGCAACTGTTTTCAGAAGTTTATGACTCATCTCTATGCCCCTCGTCTTTTGGTGAGTGAGTTTTATGAAAGAAAATGCAATGAAATGTGATGCCAGGAGGTCAGCTCAAACGTTTTCTCATGATTAATAAGAATATTGCATTTGTGTAACACCGATTTTGGGGGAAAGGCTGAAATTAGTTTTGGTAGGAAGAAGCCATAAAATGACCACAAAATAGTGAGCACCTATTCTGGGGCAAACTTTGTGTCATTCATAGAGAATTCCACCTCCAAGAAATTAGAAGAGAAACTCAAGTTTCTCTATGAGTCTCTATGATTTTGCTGTAAAAGTCAGAAGATTAGAGTACATTAAAAAATCAAAGTAAAGTTAACAGGAAACATTACATTTGAACATTTTGGCAGACACTTATTTCTGCCCTCAGAATGTGGGGAGGGGAAAGGGGGAGCTGTCTACAGTAAGATGCTAATGAGCAAACTTAATGACTGTTACAAGAACTTCACAGGCACTCTGTGAAGCCCCAGTATGAGTCTCAGTCTAATTTTGGCAATGACAAAGCAATGGCAGCCTCAGAAGAGAATTTGATGTCACCAGTCTATGAAGCTGGACTCAGACATGTGTCCACCAACAGTCTTCCATATCACACAACACTTGAATGAAATCCTCAGCACAGCTTTCATCCACATTCCTCAAGGAGAACAAGAGAGAAATAAAAATGTTTCATAGGGTCTTATGTAAGGAAGAGTCAAATATTCACTTAATATAGCCTTTTTTAATTTATGCCTTGGCCTCCACCTTCTGTTTCCCTCCATTGTATTCACGTAATTTTTAATGTACATCTTGTTTGAAGAAAGAAAAAAGTCATTACATGGGTAGACAAACTTGGTTAAAAAGACAGACAAAGAAGTTTTCTATTGTTTGAGTTTGGATTGTTGTACTTTTTGTTTTGCATTAATGGTCAAATAAATCAAAAGATGACACTGTACAATGTAAAAGTACAAGCATGAATAGCTGTTTACACGGACTTTAAATATTTTGGTAATGTGTGGTGCTCAAATTACCAAGATATGAAGAGAAGTTCTGATTTACATTGTGCAAAAATGAGGTTCATACACTATTTATCCTATGTTTACTTTTACTAATCCAAATTATTACAATAAAAGAATAGCAATACGTGGTCACATAATTAGGTCTCATAATAATTAGAAGGGGGAAAAAACCCTTACTGAGGCAAACACGCATTTCTGTGCAATTTAAACAGGAAGTCCTCAATGATTAACATTAATTGAGAAAAGGCTTTTCTAGCAAAGAAAAAAAAATCCTGTGTGAAACATTAAACAAACTTATCCGATATTTATGTTTTTTTTCTTTAATAATTAATGAAATGTAAATAGTCAAGGGAGTCTAGAGTTTTGCTTTGTAACTAGCTACTATTATAAATGGCAGTCAGATGTTTACAGAATACCCAGAACCCTTTTGTGTGGAAGGAGGTTACAAATCTGCCCCTTTTCCCTGTTCAAAGTCAAAAATAATGGTGCCTGATCCCCAGAGCATTCATTGCAAGAACTGTTTGCATATTCAGTTATTGTTTCTGCTGCATCAGTCATCTGCTGAAGTTCACTCTAATGTGGCCCTGATCAATTCTGCCAGCTGTGCTTAAGTGCTGTTTACTATAATAACATCACACTGCATTCTTATTTGGCAACAACAGCTATGACAGCACCTAAATGCATTGAGAAGCCAAGATTTTATCATGTACACAGATCAAATTGGAATTGTTTATGGAGGCCAGTGTTGTTCTATTTCTGTCCTTTCTAGTGAATACCAATACCACAATAATGGCTTTGCCAAAAGCATTACTACTCTGCCCTTTCTAATAAGTGAAGGTCTTGTTGATCTAAATACTCTATAGGACATGGAAATTATTTCATTACGGCAATATAATGTTTACACTGGGTAAGAGAGAGGGAGAGAACTTGGAAGATGGGCAGATTAACTGGAGACATATAAATTGATATCACTTAAGGAAGCAGATAAATACTTTGTAATTATACCAATATATTCGGTAAGATTCAAAGAAATAATGTAACTGCCCAGTGTTTAAGAGGTAAAGAAACAAAAAAAAAAAAAAAAAAAAAAAAAAATAAAAAAAAAAAAAAAAAAGAGTAATTGAAAAACAACAGAAATGCTTGGTGTGGCACAAAGGTCTCCAAACACATTTGCAACATTTCAAAGTAGTTTCACATATTTTTCCCAATATGCCCAACAGTTCGCTTGGCCATATGTTAAGTAAATCAAATATCTTCAATATACAGGCACGGTTGAGAAAGCCATAAAGAATGAACCTGATCCTCCTTCTCCTGAAATTGGTTATAAATACTGCAATAGAATCTTGTCCTGGGAGTTATTTTTTACACTGTGATAACACCCCACAGTATGCTAGATGTTTTCCAAACACAGATGAAGACACATTTCCGGACAGCATACATATAAAAAGACAATAACAGATGAAGCAGGGGAGGGGGAAAAAAAGAATAAGACATCCACAAAAAAGGTTGTAATATAGAGAAGCATTGGTCTTATTAGCCTCACTATTCTTATTTTGAGGGACAGAGGCTTATCCATTATCTTTATGGTTTACAATGCGGAGCTTCCCTCAGTTTATCCACCAACAACTGATTCTTTCTTTTTTTTCCCTCATCAGCTTCCAGGTGCTGCTGAACTGTTATTTCTTCTCCTCACAGCCAGTATACAGTCCTTGCTTTCCCCTAAGGAAAGCTCAGTCCTCACAAAGACCACCGAAATGATGAGAGAGGTTCTGAGGAGCCACCAATGTGCACTTAGAAGACTGAATCAAAAGAAAATTTCACAGGAGGAATGCTGCGCTTTGACGATCAATCAGAAAGTGATTTAGGTCTATCAAAGGTCTTTAGTAGGCATGGAGAGTTTCGAAGACAGTTCTGGGAGATAGTTCCTGAAAACTATAAAGATGGGACTATAAACTATGAAAAGTTCTGGACATGACCTAGCAATGTGCTCTTGCAGACCAAAAAGCCAGCTGTATCCTGCACTGCACCAAGAGAAATGCAACCAGCAGGTCAAGAGAGGGGATTTTAGTCTTCTGCTCCACTCTCCAGACTTCACCTGTGCTGATGAGCTCTCAACATAAGAATGACGTGAACCTGTTGCAGTGGGTCCACGGGAAACCCATGAAGAGTGATGGAACACCTCTCCTATAAAGAAAGCCTGAGAGAGCTGGGGAGGTTCGGTCTGGAGAAGAAAAGCTCTGGAGAAACTTTAGAGCAGGCTTCCAGTACTTGGAGTGGGCCTTTAAGAAAGATGGGGAGAGACTTTCCAGCAAGGTCTGTTGTGGTGACCCTACAATGGGTAATGGTTTAAAAGAAGGTTGATTTTTAATTAGATGTTTCAAGAAGAAGTTTTTTCAAGGAGGGTCATAAAACACTGGAACAGATTGTTCAGAGAGGTAGTTGATGCCCCATCCCTGGAAACATTTCAGGTCAGGTTGGAAAGGGCTCTAAGTGACCTGATCTAGTTGAAGATGTCCCTGTACATTGCAGGAGGGTTGGACTAGGTGATTTCTAAAGGTCTCCTACAATCCAAACTATTCTTTGATACTATGCTTCCATGATATCTAGAAATACGGAGCCAAGGATAGTTTGTTAGGACCTTGATGGAAATTTTTAAAAAATATCAGCTTCATATACTGGAGGAAGTAGAGTTCTTTTTTTTTTTTTCTGAAAAGCCTGAAATATATCACAGAGCAGACTTCTTCCAGGCACTTTTCTACACTGCAGCAAAAATTCCTTCAACTATACAGAAGTGCAGAAAACAAAAACATTCTTCTCCCCAACAGCTGCACAGAGAACAATTTAAGAGAATATAAAAAAGTCCTACACACATTCAATGGGAAGGTAATAGTAGAGTTCACAGAAGCTCAACTGGTGATTCATCCAACTCTACAACCACAGAAGCAGCTGAGCTGTTTAATCAACAAAGCCACATATGAAAGTCACATAATCTGAAGTGTTGCCCAGCCACCAGCCTCAAGAGTGCACCTTCAGCCCTAAATTTCATTTCCTTTGGGTGATTTAAAGTAAGCTTTTGTTTTGCTGTGCAAACCTAAAAAAACAGGTTTTTAATGGGGGGGAAAAGAGCAAATAAATTAGTAAGTGATAGCACTGTGCTTTGAATTCTATGTCTTCCCTTAACTTCTGTCAAGTTATTGGACTTCTTAGGAATATTACACAGAACATGGATAAATCTTAATATGCATTCATGTCATAATTCCTAACAGCACAGAAGGCTCCTTCTCAGCAACTGTAGAGCATGCTGTGGTTATATATTAAAAAGTACTACATATTTGGCTATTACAGACCCACAATAAAGTCAGTTCTGCACCAGTATCAAAACACTATAAAAATTCTTATTAAACTATGAAAGCAACAACACCTGCTTAAAATCCAGTGACACTAACACTAACATAATTTTTTACCTGAAGGAACTGCAACATTAACAAAGATACTCTGATTTTTCTTTTTTAAAATGTCTGAATATAAAGAATGAATACACTTCATGTAGTTGTGAAGAATTTTGTGACCAATTCAGAAAACATTTCCAATTCACAATGCGGCTGACTGGAATCATGGGCCCACAGAGTCACAAGATATCCTTGCACCTTGCAAGACAAAATCAACCTGTAATTTCTATGCTTTTTCTTCTATGCTTTCTCTTTGTAACTGTTAAAATCAGCAAATGATAATTTAATTGCTCTTCTGCTAAACTCTTATATACTAAATTTAAATTGGGTGTGATTACTTACAGTGTATGTATAAACTAGAGAAGTCAGGCAGTTGCAGCTGCAGAGCAGACCCTTAGTTTGGCTGGGTTAAGTAGTTAGATTGTTTCTTATATGTGTAAATAAATCCCCTTTTCATCATGGCCTTACAGAAAACATGGCATCCTTCTAAATTCATCATCAGGTTGCCAGGCAGACTCCAAAACAAAAATAATTCATTCAAACTGTTTAATCTACTCAGTGCAGATTGACAGTATCTTTATATATTTTTGAAAGCTCTTTTAACATTAGCTGATACTTTAGTGTGGGAAGGAACTAAAAGCTTTCTACATATAAAAGTTCATCGTTTACCTTCTCACAGCTATCAGATAAAAGTATAAGGGCAATGAAGCCACAGCTTTCAGATCTATTACTCCCAAAGGACAGAACCCAAATGCATAAGCATCTGTAAAGGCAGCAGGTGTGAGCTCTGACTAAAGATCAAATGTTATACAAGAGAAAGACGTCCGAAGAGAGGTAACTAAGCCTATCAATGTCCCTATGCCTGAAATAGGAGGGTTCTGTACCTCAAAGAAGTGAAATGGCTCTCACTAGATATAAATAAATAAATAAGCAAGAACACTACTTCAGATGTTTTAGTGAACTTTCTTATGAATGGATTGCAACACACAATGACAGAACTCCCTCAATTCCGCTTTTCAATAACTCCAAGGCACTAGGGATGTGACAGCATGATGAATACCACAACAGACAGCTCCAATATGGTACCATTTTACCAGATCAATATCTCACTGCAATATAAGAAAAAAAGAAGCTGATATTAGTCTACACAGTGTATTACAGATGAGGTACATTTCTTCTTACTGCACTCATGCTGAACCAAAGTAATAATTCATAGATGCCTTTTAAAGGTTTGCACACTACTAGCACATGCAAAAAAAAAGGCTAATCTTGGCTTCAACATCTGTTTGAACATGCAATAGCTTAAAGCAGTAAGTACGTAGGATTCTATGTATGGATCTATTAATCTACCTATGTGTACCACAAGCACAGTGACAAACATATCTGGAGACAGAGCAGGAACAGGATTTATGTATGCTGTGCAGTTACTTCAGGAATAGCTTTCTTCAGGAACAGATTACTTTACATATCAATCAAACATTTCTCAGTAAGTCAGTTTGCCCCTTCTCTCCCCTCTTTCTATGAAGACATAGGAACATTTCTTACTGAAGCTACAGCAGGTACCATTTTAAAAGTCTTCATTTGCCAACAGCAATCACACAGGTTTTTTTTTTTCCCTGTACTTCAAATAGGAAATGAGTGGGAGCTCTCAGTTACTGCTGTGTGATAAGTCCTTGCAAATTTAACCTTTTTATAGCAACTACTGTAGCTTTCAAAATAGAAAACAAATAGCATGCCTTGGTAAAAATAATATATCTAAGGCTAGCAGAGAGAAACTCTAAAATAGACATTATCAGATATGTGTTTGCTTTGAATGTTCTCCAGTATTCTCAAAAGAAAACTGAAGGGGAAAAAAATTCTCTCATGTGAAAAATAATATTGGGCTTTATTCTACTCTGATAATGTCATAAATGCCTGTCTTGAATATAACCTAATGGGTATAGTTGGACAGGTAAAATAATGTAGCTATTTTTACCTCTGACAATGTGAAAGATAACTCAAATTATCAAATTAATTAGTTCTGTTGTTTGACAGCTGTCTTTATTTCCTATTGATTGTTCTCCTTTCCAATATAAACTAGAGAAGTAAAACTTTAGACTACTTTAAACTTCTTTTATATTCAAGAGGACCTGCAAATTATGTGACCGCTTACTTTTTTTTTTGGGTTTTTTTGGGTTTTTTTGGGTTTGTTGTTTTTTTTTTTTTTCCTCTCTTTCTCTCTCTTTTCCATTTGGCTTATTTTTTGCACAGGTAACAATGCTTAAAGGTACAGTATGTGGAAATTACCATGTAATGTAAAATTAATTTTTAAAATTAAAGATGTATATAGTTAATATCACATCATTCCTAATATGCAGTTAAAAGGACTTTGTGAAAATGAACTGTAGAATGACAAGTTGAAAGAGAAAATCTTATTGCAGCAAGAAAAAAAAGGGTGAAACTCACTTAAAGATACGTAAGTACATACTGCAGACCATCACCAGAGCAGTAATTGAGACAAACAGTATGAAGTGCCAGAGTTCCCTACAGGAAGGCATCACAAATGTAACTTCATGTATGAAATTGGATCGAATCCAGGTGAATTGATAAGTCTCTATAATGAAAGAACAATCTGAGTTTTAGAGCTCACATTTGTCAGCTGTCTCTCCAGGACAGGAGGATACAAACTACAACCAAAGTCCCTGCAAGTGAGTTTCATGGAAAAGGATTCGAAAACTAAGGAAGGAAAACTACAGCAAAATCACAACGGAATGCAAATGCAAAAAAACCCACCAGAAGAAAATTACTTCTCAGGCTTTATTCTGTCCTCAGTTGATATGACTCAAAGCTCAGAAGTTACCTAATAAGTGGCAACCATGAAAGCAATGACCTATTTAGAGTGCTGGTCCTCTTCCATTAACTTTCTGGATGTACAAATGAGGGGATGATGATGAATTAGGTACCCAGAATCCCTAACTCTGTATATACTTTGTGCATGCTTTACTTAAAGAGAGAAGAAGCACCAATTTAACATTCTAAGTGGAAGCCTTAAGTAGGTATGAAATGTAAGACAAAAGAAATAATCAGTACAAAGTAACAGGATTTGAACTCGCATTAAGAAATAAACCGCACATGAACATAATCAGAAAGTATATCAAAGAGTAAATATACTCTCATTGAAAGACTGATTATTTGATGACATATGAGCAAGCACCTGATCTCATACTAATCTGCATTTGACTGGACTAGCAAGTTTCAAGTCACTCACTGACTTTTTTCATGCATGCTTTTATTAGCAGCATACAAGAAATCTGGCCCATAAAAGAGAGCAAAAGTTACCTTCAAGTCCATTTACCAAGCTACTTAAAATTTTATCTTCCTAATTTGCAACAGAAAATCTAGTTATATTTCAAGGCAGCGACACCATTAACAGGACTGAAGCCCTAATTATACGCTTGCTCCTTCTGTTTTGCAGTACAGCCTTGCCCACATTTTGGGTGCTGCTCAAACAGCAAATTTCCTGTCCCAAAGGGGAAAGATGGTGGGGCTGACAGAAGATGCAAGACAATCAATGAAGCTGGTACATTATACCTGCGTACACATAGGCACATCTACATCCCCTGAAAACTGCTCAAAGTTACATTCATACACAGGCATTAGTGAGTTGCAAACTAACTCACAAAATACTGTACAGTGAGTAAGGGACTCTGTTATGTATTGCACAGTATTACATCAAAATTTATTATATGTTCAACTTCTAAACTGAGATCAAATAATTATGCAAAGAAAGAGGGAAAAACTCCTGAAGAATGAGGAACTTTTCATGATGAACACACTTCTCCCATTTAACTACTCTAAAACTGAATTCACACATATTCAGCTCAAACACTGAAGAAACCTGGATTGAAGAAACCAAAGGTGGAAGAAAAACCTGGAGCAGCATTATTTATTTGCACAGTAGTAAAGTCTCCCACTATAAGCTGAGAATTTTGTACTGCATTTAGGAAAATACCTAACTGCTTAAATGTGGATTGCGTTAGGTTTATAGCTTTATGAACCCTAAGCTACTGTAACAGAACCTTTCTGGTTCCTTTTCCTTTGTTCTATACTGTTCAAAATACCATAAAACCCATTTTACAAGAAATGGTAAGAACTTTCCCACAACCTGTATACATTGATTAAGTGCAGCACGTGTGCTAAGTTAACATGGATATTTTTAACAAAGAAATACCTCATGAAAGACTTGCAAATCCTCTACAAGACCAATTAGGACATAGTGTCAATTATTAAAAAGGCAAAAAAATCTTTGGTCCATCAAGATTCTTCCCTCACACTCTAAGTTATTTAAGTTTTGTGCAACCCTTAGAACAATGAGACCTATGACTATGGCCTTGTAGCACTCTGATGGCAAGTCAGTAATAAATCTGGATCAATATAGATTACACCTCTGTGAAGCCTAAACTATTGAAATTCTTACACAATTGTTAAAAGAGCATTTGTCCTTAAATTAATCAACATCTCTGAAATGCAATACAATCACATAACAAAACAATATGAAGGGAAGAGGTTTCTTAATTCTCACTTTTTTCCCTTAAGTACCTACAGCTTAAATCAACAAGTTATCACCAACATGAACATTGGATGATAAGCATTGTAAGATCCAAATCGTAAACGAGCAAAAAGACCTAAGATGTATCAGAACATAGAAAAATGAGAAAAAGAGAACACTCCACCTTCCTTAGTAGCAGTAAACCCAATTCCAGACATAAGCCCGAGATTTGTTAACTGTTATGATTGGTACAAAGAATTGCTTTGTCAGAAATCATCTTTGTGCCTTTTGTGATTCCTAAATAGACAGAGGCACATCATCTGTATGCCATGGACTAATAAAACATCATCTCTGCAGAACAGTACAGAAAATGTTTAGGGAAGTTCACCAAACGCAATATCCCATAACTGCACGTGAAGTGTATTTTTCATCAAACTATCTCATAATGCACCCTCACACACCTCAAGTTAAAACATCAATTAGGAGTTCTTTAGTAATACACAAATCTAGGGAAAGTGAAACCTATCAAAGGGTGTGATTCAGAGAAATCATGCTTAGTTGTGGCTTAAGTTTTAAAACAAGTCTTGTCTCTGATGATTGCGAGATTTGGTTTAGCCCAAATGCAAGAAATGCAAGTTCTTTAAAAATAAATAAACAAATAAATGAAGACTGTCTCATTATTGCGCCTTTTAAAACCCCGAGCAGTTGAAATGACCGCGTTCTGGGGACTGTCCCGGGGCTCCGTGCGCTCCTGGCGGGGCCGAGGCACGCAGTGACCCCCCCGCTCCCGCCCGCGCTGCTGTCGCAGGGCTTTGTCTCTTTTCCTGTAGTCCTGTTTAAATTCTCACCTTGCTCTGCCCTTGTCATCAAGTCATTCAAGCACAAAGCAGGGAGCACGGGAGTGTTTACTCATTTCCCAAGTCCATTATCTCACACATTAATCACTGGTCTGGAACTTTTGGACAATGCTGAATCTGTTACCTTTTATTTTTTTATTTTTTTATTTCTGGCTGCTTTACTCTTGGGTCCGATAGTTCACCGGTTCCCAGCTGTACTTATACTGGATGACCTTTACATCTGATTATTTAGCTACTCTTCCTCCTGATTTTTTTTTTTTAAGACTTCAAAAATAAACAAGCGTATGAAGTCGGCAACAGTGTTTTCCATCTTTAAAGTTGCACTTGCTTGAGAAAAATACAAATATAACTGCTCCAAATCTCAAAATCTAACCTAACTCCAAAATTCCACAAAGGAAGCAAAAAGCTACGGGACGTGTCTCTGGAAAGGACTGGAGAGTTTATTTTTCTTTGTAGCAAATTAGGTTTCTTTATGAAACTTGTAAGAGCACACTTTTTTGTTGTTGTTGTTGTTAATGAAAGAAGCAGCGAAAAGTTATTTCTGAACGCAGGAAGTTTGTTGCTGTAGAAATGCATCTTCTAAAATGGCATAAAATTTGCAGTAACGATTGGAGGGGGAAGTATGGAAAAAAGAAGGAAAAGAAGGTGTAAATCTGGACAGCTGGAGGCTCTTGAACTCCACTCGTTAAAAGATTTGTTTGTGAAACACGCATTTTATTGCCTTGTCTGCACGTTATAATGAGGCACGGACAACTGCAACATTGCACTTAATGATCGCAGTTCCCGTTCCAGCCCGGTCATTGTCCTGCCGCAATTAACGCTTTCCCAGATCACCCAAGGCTACTTCGGGGGGCGGCAGGGGGGCCAAGAAAGGG